>CM062619.1:38547756-38750256 GCA_025617555.3 Puccinia polysora | reverse complement strand
AGATTATTGAGGTACCAGGGCTGCTTTCACATTATTATTATTATTATTATTAATATTATTATTATTATTATTATTATTATTATTATTATTATTATTATTATTATTATTATTATTATTCTTATTATTATTATTATTATTATTATTATTATTATTATTATTATTATTAGTATTATTATCATTATTATTATTATTATTATTATTATTATTATTATTATTATTATTATTATTATTATTATTATTATTATTATTATTATTATTATTATTATTATTATTATTATTATTATTATTATTATTATTATTATGATTATTATGATTATTATTATTATGATTATTATTATTATTATTATTATTATGATTATTATTATTATTATTATTATTATTATTATTATTATTATTATTATTATTATTATTATTATTATTATTATTATTATTATTATTATATTTTGAATAAAAAAAAGAAAGAAACCATTATAAAAACAGTTTCAATACTAATCTGTATGTATTATATATCTCTTTCAGTATCTTTGCGGAAAAAATTATCATGTTTTACTACAATATTCCTTTCAGCTTCCTTATGCCAGGAAATGTTCATTTATTTAGCTACAGAAAGTGATGCAGTGCAGTAAAAATAATATTCCCAAAAATAACCATGGTGGGATACCCAAAAGAATAATAATAATAGGAGAAAGTTCAAGTTTTATGATGGTTTAGTTAAATGTTTTTCAATATTTCATAAGAGGGGCCACATTATATACAAAACTTGGGATATTTACAGAAACCTCTCTTCAGGGGGTTAACTTTGAATCTGTATCCTGGGACAATGGGTTCCTCCTGAATTAAAAAAAGGGGTCACACACAAGGGAATGGTGGTTATGGCTGGGCTAAACAGCACAAATGCCTAGGCAGGGAGGAAATTACTGACTTCCAAGTATTTAATCAAAAGATATCTGCGAAAATTAATTGTTGAATGGTCTCATATCAAATGTGGGGTTTTTGATGATTTTGCTTCAATGATAATGATTATGATGTTGAATTATAAGACTGAGGCCATATATCACTTTCCTATCTTTTATAATCACATGATCAAATATGGCAAAGGTTCTGGATTGATAACTGATTAACTATGGAGTCAAAAAACCAAAAAGGAGCTGCATAAATACCTTTTTGGGGTAAGGGGTCTTCTTAGGGCACATGGAGGGGTTAGGGCTCATGGGAAAATGCTAGCAGGCTGTCCAGGGCTGGTTCAGCACACATGCTTAGTGCTTTCACTCAGATTTTCACTCAGATTTAACTGTCCCTGAAGTATTTATGTGTGATATTTATGTCAAAATTTGTCTTTGTGGCAATTTGCTATTTTAAATTTTTGACGTATTTCCTATTTTTGTACTATATTCATTTGGAAAAAATTTGTCATAGGTGGGTATTTTTTGATTCTCTGTCATCTTCTGATCATTTCAATGGTTTTCAATAATCTTCATTGGGACTTTTTTGAATATTTTGTTTTCCATAAAGATTTGGTAGTGTTGACTTTGTGACAACCTTTATTGTTGTCCTATTTAATTTTTCTGTTTTATAACTTGATTTTAAAAAATTTGATTTGAATTTGAGATGTTTCAAACTGTTGTCTATCCATCAGTTGAATCATTATATATGCATGATGCATGCATATTGGTTGTAGCAGCTAATAGCTGTACCTTGTCAATGGGATTTGTCATTGCAGACTGGAAACATATGGGCTTGAAAGCTGTCGGCAGCAATTTGAGATAGGATGCAGACAGGAGTCGGGCGCTTTGGTGACCAATTATGGACACCTCACAAGAAAAGCAAAAAATTTCTAAAAAAATTGCATATAATCTTTCATTGATCCATCAAAAAAAAGGCCAATGTTAAATTCAAAACCTTGCAACCCCAATTCAATACCTAAAAGGGGTTGCATGGCACAATTTGCAACCTGATTTGGGTCGCAAACAGCTTCTTGCAACCCTTTGCAGTTGTGAGCCGCAACTTGCAACCCAGCCTGGTTGCAAACGGCAGCTCACAATCTGAATTGGTGTGGTGAAAGGCTGTTTGTGACCCCAAAGGGTTGCAAACAGCCTTCCAATACCCATTCACAAAAAAAATAAAAATAAAAATAATAAAAATCTAAAAAACAAATCAAAATCAATAAAAATGGCCGGCCAATAAAAATAAATAAAAATAAAAAGATATGAAGAATAAAATAAGGCCAGCCTAAAAATAATTAAAAATAGATAAAAATAAATAAATATCAATAAAAATAAATAAATATGAATAAAAATAAATAAATATGAATAAAAATAAACAAAAATAAATTGAAATAAATAAAAATAAAAAGAAAGAAATAAAAAGAAATAAAAAGAAATCAAAAGAAATCAAAAGAAATCAAAAGAAATAAAAAGAAATAAAAAGAAATAAAAAGAAATAAAAAGAAATAAAAAGAAATAAAAAGAAATAAAAAGAAATCAAAAGAAATCAAAAGAAATACAAAGAAATACAAAGAAATAAAAAGAAATAAAAAGAAATAAAAAGAAATAAAAAGAAATAAAAAGAAATAAAAATAAATAAAAAGAAATAAAAAGAAATAAAAAGAAATAAATATTTTCATTTATTATTAACAAAAACAGTAAAAAATGAACAAAAAAAGAAAAAATTTGAGTACCAAAAAAGGAACAAAAATGAAAAAGTCCCAAAAAAATATGAGTAATTTCAACTTGACTAGCACCTGAAAAAATAAAAGTTTACCTTGACTAGCCCTAAAGTAAAAGTCCCAAAAAATACAAGTTCAACTTGACTAGCCCTGAAGTAAAAGGGCCAAAAATACAAGTTCACCTGGTGACTAGCCCTAAAGTGAAAGTGCCAAAAAAAAGTCTTTTGACCATCCCTAAGGTTAAAGGGCCATAAAAAATACAAGTCTTTTGACAAGCCCTAAAGTAAAAACACCAAAAAAACAACTTCAACCTGTGTTAAGCTAATCCATCACAGGAAGTAAAAATACTCCTTATGATGGGATCAGGCCAACACATGTGGAACTGAATTACCATTAAAATCTCATTCTAAACACTCATCATAATTATCTTAACTCAAAACACTCAACATAATGATGTCCAAAATGTGATAACCCTTTATATTAATAGAATTACAATGTCAGGATCAGAACCCAAACACAAATGATGAAATTAATCTATAAGTTAGAATACAACTCAAGTTGATCTTTGAGGTGATCAACCCAAAAATATGCTTTTTGAGAAATAATGGAACGTGGTTTGGAAACTATGGGTGGGATTGGAATCACAACTCCCTCAAGGACAAGCTGGAACCAATGGTTATTGATAACAAAGAAAATTAACATAGGATCTGAATTTTCTTTTACACCCATTTTCATAGGAGTAAAAGTACAAAATGAACCCAATGAAATGAAATATATTGGTTTTCTATAAGTATCAGCTATTATTTTACCCATTTCAATCTTTGAAAGCCATTTTGAAGAGGGAATATTTTTATTGATGTCATTACCATCAAGTTTTTTGTCTATATTTTCAATGTCTTTACTTCCGCCAAGTATCTTAAAATAGAAACCTTTATTTTTCCTGAATGTTTCAAGCAATTACTTTTTCAAATTAAACCATCCATTCTTTTCATACCCAAGTGATTTATCAATGACTCTAAAACCACAATTTCCATCACCAACCGGATCCTAAACCCCACCCAAGAACCTATGTAAGTTTTTAGGTACTTGATTGAGGCAATTCACTTCCTAAAATCAAAAAGTATTTAGCCAAAATTCTAATCTCATTAAAGGAATCACCACTCACCAAAGATGAGGTTCTGTATGACTCCTTCATAGTTTCTGCTTCATCCTTCAAAAAGGAATCTGATTCCAATGGCGCCAAACCCAATGAACGTTCAGTCTCTTCCACTGAACTATGAAATTCAGATTAAGAGCCATTGTTGCACTACAGAAATAATCACCCCATTAGTTCATTAAACCATAACAATGAACATTTCTCAAAATGAAAGACTTACTATCTTTGGTCTTTCTGATCCCCTTCTGAGTGTTTCTTCAGTCTCATCCTCTGAAATATAAGATTAAGATGAATAGCCATCATTGCATATCAGAAATCATTTTCCCATCATTTCATTAAACCATAAAAATTAAGATTTCTCATTCAAAATAAAAGACTAATTACTTTTTTTGGTGTCTTGGGTCCCCTTTTGACCCTTTTTGCCCTCTTAATTGATCTTTTGACATGCTCAAATTTTGGAAGCTCACAACGCGTTGCTTTCAATTTTGGTTGACTGTGGCTTGACCTTAACAACTTTGGCTCAAGCCTTGGCTTTGCAATTAAATCAGCTGTATTCTCAAGTGTTGACCTTATAATCTCCAACCTAACTTCTTTATGTTGTTCCCTGTACATTGAATTCCACTTGTTCAACATTTGAGTTTCTTCATCAAGCCCTGCATCTGCTTCAAACTTTCAAAACCAAAAGAGTTATCAATTTTTCAATCCAATAATTAATCTGTCAATCCAATAATTAATCTGAAAATCCAATAATTAATCTGGAAATCCAATGATGAATCTTTCAATCCAATAATTAATATTTCAATCCAATAATTAATCTTTGAATCAAATAATTAATCTGTCAATCCAATAATTAATATGTCAAATCAATAATTAATCTTTCAATACAATAATTAGTGCCCTTCAAAAAATCCCAGTTGGTTCATTGGAAGAGTAATAGTCTAACTGCCACTGAGGATGAACATCCTCAGGTACAACAGATCCTCTTGATGCTATTAATTAACCTAAAATGTGGGAACACAGCAAGCCCATTGTTCTTGAATATGACTTTGAGAACACCTTGCCATTGTGGTTGTGCTCCAGCTTCTTGAATTTTTCTTTAATGAGTTAAATTGCCTCAATTGACAATTTGTAACCCAAAGGTAACATTTCAGTTGGCAGACCTGTGCCCAATTTTATTCAAGAGTCTTTAAGTTCTGCATGGGTTGATTGGATTGGACTTTAAATATTTCCTTAGAGGTTTTTCCACACATCCAAAATGCTCCCCAAAGATCCCACTAGTAATTGTTCAAAAGAGGAATGGGCCCCTTCTCCCCAAGACTTAATTTTATTTGAAATGTTTGGGTAGACACAAGTCCAAGCCATTACAAACATCTCTTTGATAGGAAAAATATTCTTTTCCATATACTTGAGTACATCCTCATGGTCTTTCAAGAAACACTGTATACAATTTTCAAAGTGAGCGCTCCCAACAGAGATCAATAGTCAATAAATTGACTTACTCTGAGTTCTGTAAGATTTTCTTCTGCCTCCCCCTTGGTTTTAGAGGCCCCATACTTTCCCCAAACAGTCATAAACCTTTGCCAAAAATCATTTTCATTACTGAAGCACACTTTACAGTTTGCTTGTATGTTTTTAGATAAGTGCCAAGTACAACACATTCTGGATGACTCAGGGAAACTGTGTTTAATAGCACAAATAAGAGATTTTTCATGGTCCATCCCAAAGACTTTTGCAAGTCCCTTGGGATAATAAGCCAACTCCTTTAATGCATTCAATGCCCAACTGTAAAACTCATACTTTTATTTTGTTATAAAAACAAAAGCCTTTTTAAAAGTCTTTTTGTTGGCAGTCATTCCTACAACATTGAATAGAGGGATTTTGTACCTATCTGTTTTATAAGGACAATCCAACAATGCAATATGATGTAATTTTTTGCATAGTTTTATAGACTCAGGATGATCCAAGAATAGGTCCTCTAAGTGACCCTCTCCACCAAATTTGGACCTGGAAACCCACTGGGATTCCTGGAGCATTTCCAATAGAGCATCCATAACAATTTTCCCCTTCAGCTCAGCAAGCTTTACCTTTTGCTTAGTGTTATGGATTTTTCTATCACCAATATATTCTCCCCAATCAATCTTGCTCAATTTTCTTTTAAGTTGAACCGTATTGAGCCCATCTTTCATTTTTTCCCTAAGTAAATCTAATGCTTGTCCTGATATTCTCCTCAGATGAGGATGCACTGAAGGATTTCTGATGGTTGATGATTGTGTAGGCCATTTCTCATTGGAAGGACCCACAATTGATCTTCTACTTTCCTTCTTGAACAGATTGTAAATTTACACCCAACCTTTCTAGTGTGAGTTTGCCTTTGATGTTTGGTAAGACAAGGCCCTTCATATACCCCAAATCTATTGCAAGCTAAATCTACATATTTTTCTTTCCTTGATTTGAAAGTTGTCAATGTGTAGCCATGCATGGCTGCCCATTTCTGAAAATAAATCTTGGCGTCTTTCCTAGTAGCAAAGGCTCTCACAGGAGGAGGGTAAAGCGGTTCTGGCACCCCTTATTTAAATTAGTATTTTTCAAGCCAAATCCAATTGAGTCAAATGACATATGAAATGTCACCCACCACCTTTATTCAATTCATTTTGAGAAAAATTAATTCATGTTATGGGCAAGTGGTGTGTGTGTACATGGTGTATGTCAAGAGTTTTTGATTTCCAAGTTCCTTTGTGGTCCAATAGTCCCACGTAGTATGCCAGATCCCCAAATTTGGGTTGACAGGAGCTCATGTGGTCTGGGGGTGCCTAGGTACCCCTAATCCCCCCTCAAATGGCCCATTTGGGAGGGTATTAGCCCAAATGGGCCAGGAAAACACAGGCAACCCCTTCTTGCAACCCGCGCAACCCCTGCTTGCAACTTTTGCAAACCCCAGGCTTGCTCCTTGCTGGACTGTGATTGGCCATTTGCAACCCATATGGGTTGTGAACACCAATTCACACCTGTTTGCAACCCTGAGGTTGCAAATATAAAATTGGCCAAAAAAAATCCACTCTCATATATTTCATCCTCTTGTAAATATTCTACAGGGTCTCTTGTTCATAAAAGGGGCGGCTCTACCCTGCCTTTTTCCCAATCACCCATTGTATATCCAATCAATAAATCTGATCCATCATCTGAGGAATTCATCATCATCTTTTATCCAGGGTATATCCATGATTTCCCTCTGATCCTTGAGCCTCCATACTCAAAATTCTGATCTACCCCTTGTGGCCTTATCCGTTATCACCAACCAACAGCCTTTCTGGTTGAAGAAGAATTCATTTTGTTGAATCCTTGAGTGTGTTATACCACTACTGGATCCTTTTTTCAACCATACAGGTCTTGATCATTCTTTGATGGGCTTTCTGGAATCAGTCACGTTTGACTTAGAGGTTTCATTAAGGTTAAAACCTGGAGTGTTAAACCTCCCTTTATTTCTATGAAGTTGAATCTTTCCACACTACTCTTGAGTCCCTTGAGAAGTGTGGGGTTATTCTTGTTGAAACTTTCTACTGCTTTGCTTCTAGAGCTTCATAAAACAAATTTCTTTGTTTTTTACAGCCACCCACATTTCTCTGGTACCCTCTAAGGGCTTGATTGTGGAGAGTTGGGAAGGTTCATTTAGAACCTGGAGGTTGCTTGGTATTTAGTTGATCTTTTCTAATCTTCTGCTAAAAACCAGAGTTATCAGCCTTTGGTGGTTGTTACTTACAATTGCCTTGGTCTATTGAAATCTGAACAAACTCTAACTTATTTTGTTCAATTTGTTTCCCGCACCATCTTGCCTCAGATAGTGATTTTCTGTCACTACCAATTACTATCAAATTCATCCCTCCTCCATTGATTTCTTATTCACAAGGTTCTGTAACTTTATTCTAGTTACATTTAAATATTTTTGTAATGCTCAAGAGGGCAGCCTAAAAAAGCACCTTTCCCCTCCAAAGAACTGCCTGGGTCCAGCACTGTTTGAAGTCTTGCAGCCCATATTGAATTTTATTTTCCTGGCAGTTGTCTGTGTCATTTTGGATCTGACGGGTGCACCTTGCATTGTGTGGATGCGGGGCTGCCTGCAGGAATTCTGAAAAAACACAAATCCACCAGAAAACCCCAAAATATACACAACACTTCAACTCTGACTGAATTTTGGTTGTGAGACCAATAAGTGCAAATACACATGGAATATCAGAATGGCCAAAACGTCACTGTAGTGGTGTTGTGATTTTTGGATAATATTTTATTTAATGATTTAAAATATGAATGGGGGGAATTCAGGGGAGCGGCCAGTGAGTGACCCTACCTAAATTTGGATGGAAAATCCAAAATTTATCTAATATTTATGGATTTCCTACTCTTTTGAAGTTTATGAATTGTATTTTTGTTCCTATTTATTTTGGTACTTTTGACAGGTTGCTATCTCAATAGTAGCAAGCTGAAAGTTTTTATTTTTTATTTGAATGTAAAAAAATCAATATTTCAAAATGGAGAAAACCCCTTTTATTTCCAGTTGTTTTCATGGTAATCAATATTTTATTGGGTAAACAATAAGATAAATACCTAACAAGAAAGAAACTTTTATTCCTGATTGTGAAAAAAAAATATTGAAAAGGACTTGTTATTTTGAATTTGTTTCATGTTTTATCAAATTTTTTGGGGTAAAGAATACATCAAAAAAAATCCAAAAAACAAATTTGAAAGAGCTTGAATTTATTAGTGAACTTTATGAGAATTCAATCCCAACAAAGAATTTTTTTAAAATGCAAAGGAATGGTTACAAGAATGCATTAAGGTTTTTTATTTTTTTTGGATTAATTTTTGAAGTTCTTAAAATACCTCAAATTATTTGTAACATTTTGGGAATCTAATTAAGAATAATATGTTTCAGAAATTTCAAAAAATTAAAATTTTGAAATAACTGTGTCTTCATTAAAATTCTGGTGAGTACAGAACACTAAAGGTGTGTAAAATAACCACATATTTATTCAAGGTTAAGACTTTTTAAAAAAATAATGCAACAAAAAATTAAAAAGAAAAAGTAATAATAAATAAATAAAAATAAATAAAATAAAATTAAATAAAAAAACCTTAAAAAAATCAAAAAATCAAAAATCAAAAATAATAACATAAAAAATGTACCTGAATTGAAATTAAAGTCAGCCCATGTAAATTTGAATCAATCAAGAAAAAATCAATAAATTCAAAATTTTTTTATCAAAAGGAAAAAACATGAATAAAAAAAGAAAAAAAGACATCAAGAATTTAATTATTAAACTGAAAATTTACCAAAGCATTAGAATTTACAAGAAAACATATTTATCCAAAAAAATCAAGAAAAGATGTTTTTTTCAAAGTGTAACATTAGTGGGTTTGTTCAAGCAAAGTATATAAAGGCTCTCACTGGCTCAAACACGCTTAATTCTACATCATCACCCCTGGTTTCATCCTCCAACCTCATCAGAACACTTCATCACTCTCATTGCTTCATTGCTATCCTCATCACTTCATCACTGTCATTGCTTCCATTGCTTCCATGCTATCCTCATTTCTTCATCACTCCTATTGCTTCCATTTCTTTATTACTATCCTCATCAATTCATCACTCTCATTGCTTCCATTGCTTCATTGCTATCCTCATCACTTCATCACTCTCATTGCTTCATCACTCTCATTGCTTCATCACTCTCATTACTTCATCACTCTCATTGCTTCATCACTCTCATTGCTTCATCACTCTCATTGCTTCATCACTCTCATTGATTCCATTGCTTCATTGCTATCCTCATTACTTCATCACTCTCATTGCTTCCATTTATTCATTTATATCCTCATCACTTCATCACTCTCATTGATTCATCACTCTCATTGATTAATCACTCTAATTGCTTCCATTGCTTCCATTTCTTCCATTTCTATCCTCATCACTTCATCAATCTCATTGCCTCATCACTCTCATAACCTAATCACTCTCATACCCTCATCACTTCATCACTCTCACCAATTAAACGCTCTCATATCCTTCATCCCTTCATCCCTCTTACTCTTTTTAAATGGCCCCTCAGCCAACCTCCCCTCCAAGTCCACTAAACAATCCAATGAACCAAATCAAACATCCCCCAGGAACTCAAAATCCAACAATCCTCCCCCATCATCTTCCAAAGGCTCAAGTCAGCTCAAGAGAGCTGATGACATCATCCGGGTAAACTGGCTCAAAATTCCATACAACTACAGTTCTGCTTTGGATCCAACAATGAAAAACAATTTGGCCACCCCCATCCTCTAATTTTGATGGTTATTGATCCAGAAATCAATTGCCAATCAATTTCTCAATCAATTCATGATTGATTGAGAGATTGATTGGAGATTTATCAAGAGATCAATTGGCAATGGATTGGCAATTCAAAGTCTCTATATGTTTTTCAAATAATCTCCGCCCATCTTGTTCCCTCCCAACTGTATACTTTGATTGGGGTTAGGATCAACAAGGAATTCAATTTTTTGTATAAAATTTTGAGATTGTTTGATTGATTAAAAATCAATCCAGCAATCAATTGCCAATCAATTGCTCAATTAATTCATGATTGAGAGATTGATTGGAGATCAATTATAAATTCCACATCTATATACGTTTTTCAAATCATCTCCTCCAATGTTGTTCCCTCCCAACCGTATAATTTGATTGGGGTGAGGATCAAAAAGGAATTCAATTTTTTGTTGTAGAGACTCCAAGGGATAATGGTATTATTTATCAAATAGCTTTCTGGCATTCACTAGAAGGGGAATTTAGTTTACTTCTACTCTTGAATAGATAGAGGTAAGCTAAGGTGGTTTTGAATTGACTGCCCTTCTGAACTATAATAAGTCTGCACAATAATTTTTTTTAATTAGTCGCTGTTTTCTTTGAGACTTAAGATAGATCTCTTATCAGAACTAGATCAATTATTAATAGGGATTTTCAGTAATTGCAATACTATTCCAGGTTAGATTGGATTATTGAAAAGCTTCCACCAATTAATAATCAAGAATTTTTGACTTTTTCTGACTATTTTTCCAATTCCAATTAAAGGATTTAAGGTTTGACTAAGAGGTGTTTAACCAGTAGGAGGACCCAAAGATGGGCTTGCCCACAGGGAGCTGGGCGGAAAAAAAGGCTTGGTTGGTTCTTCTGTTGTGCTCTTCCTCTTTTATGAATTTACTAATCAAAAATAAGGGGTTTTCCCTCTTAAAAATAGGTGCTGAATAATAGGCCTTTTCTCAAGGACCCTTCTTCAAAAACACCAGGAGTTTGGTCAATTTTTCAACAATAATTTCGTTTTTGATTCCTTTTAACTTGATTCTGCTTCACAAAAAAGCTGATACTGATCAGGCAAAGGCCATAGATCTTAGGGCCCATACATCATGGGTGGGACTGGTGACATACTCTGGGGCTGATGCCATGCCATACCACTTGGATAGGGCAAAAGAGGCCCCTTAAATAGAAAAATACTTCCTCAGGGGGTGCTCAGGGCTCCCCTGAGCGCGGTTCTGAGCCTCTCTCTGCACTCTTGAAGCACAGGAGGGTACAGTTACATGAGACAGATAATTCTGGTGATAAAATGTGTAAATCAGGCTGAGAGATAACTTTATTTTTTAGTTCAATCTTTGAGAGTCAGGATAAGATATGAGCTAAGAGATACAAATGATGTGATCTGGCCGCTTCTGAGTGCTTATCTTGTATAAAAAATGATGCAGAAGTTGCCTGCAGCTTGAGTTAATTTTGCTGGTTGGGAAAAGCATGAAACATGCTTAGCAGCTGCAAGCCCTCTTTGGTAGCTTGAATGGTGTGACCTGCATGGGTTTGGTGGTGGAAATTCATGTTCTGGGTGTTTCTTAGGAAGTTTCTGAGCCCTTATCACGTATAAAATGTTGCAGGAACTACCTGCATGCTGTTTCAATGTAATGAGGTACGCTGTTTTACCGCATGTCCCCTTGGGTAACTTGAGGGTGTGGCTTGCAGGTTTTTTATGGTTGATATGGTGGCAAACAGAGTATCAGAGTGCCTGAGAGGACGCTTCAGAGGGCTTATCTGGTGGAGAAAGTTTCATAAAAGTCATGTGTACTGAGTTATTATTGCTGGTTGGTGAGAATTGAGATATACTTGGCTGCATGAGCCCCTACTTCTGTTGGTGCATGTATGGGTGATGTATGGTTGTAATGGTGGCAAAATGGGTATCAGAGTGCTTTAGAGGACGCTTCAGAGGGCTTATCTGGTGGTGAAAGTTTCAGAAAAGTCATGTGTACTGAGTTGTTATTGCTGGTTGGTGAGAATTGAGATATACTTGGCTGCATGAGCCCCTAATTCTGTTGGTGCATGTATGGGTAATGTATGGTTGGAATGGTGGCAAACTGGGTATCAGAGTGCTTGAGAGGACGCTTCAGAGGGGTTATCTGGTGGTGAAAGTTTCAGAAAAGTCATGTGTACTGAGTTATTATTGCTGGTTGGTGAGAATTGAGATATACTTGGCTGCATGAGCCCCTACTTCTGTTGGTGCATGTATGGGTGATGTATGGTTGAAATGGTGGAAAACTGGGTATCAAATTGCTTGATAGGACGCTTCAGAGGGCTTATCTGGTGGTGAAAGTTCTAGAAAAGTCATGTTTACTGAGTTGTTATTGCTGGTTGGTGAGAATTGAGATATACTTGGCTGCATGAGCCCCTACTTCTGTTTGTGCATGTGTGTGTGTTGTATGGTTGGAATGGTGGAAAACTGAGTATCAGAGTGCTTGAGAGGACGCTTCTGAGGGCTTATCTGGTGGTGGAAGTTTCAGAAAAGTAGTGTAACTTGCTTTCATAGTACTGGTTGTAGTGTAACATTGGTACTGATGTGGTTTAAGTCCTGCTGGTATGGGGTATGTTGTTTTGTTGTGTGGTTATTTTGAGCATAATCTTTTGATTATATATTCAAGTAAGACTTTTCATTAATCCATGTGACATAATCCAGTCCGTGCCAGGTGTTGTGTTGTTTTTGTGACAGGTGTTGATATGGTTGAAGGGGTTTATCTGGTGATTGATTTGGGTTTTCAGGTTGGTTTGAGTTTAGAGTATAGTTTATGAGGGGTTTGGAATTTATTTAGTATTTTATTGACTTTAATTTGATATAAGAATAATACTGAATAAGAAAAAATGAGTCTGATGGCTATAGGACAGGTTTGGTTTACCACATTGTATAGCATCTTGAGGGTAGTGGCAGATCAACAATGCAAAATTTTGCACACTATGGGAATTTGAACCCATGACCTCAACATCAATGAGTGATTCTTTAACCACTAAGGTAAGTGTGCCATTGCCAGATGTGCCAATGTACCTGTCCCAACAAATTTACCTTTGATGGTCATATCACCAATGGGCACTCATGCCCAGGCAATCAAATGTGTCCATCAAAGGCTGCCGCCCGCAATCAAGCCATTAATTTCTGGCGGAGGCAGAGGAGGAGGTGGTGGTGGAGGCTGCCGCCCACAATTAACCGCTGGCAGCGGCAGAGGAGGAGGCCACCTGCAATTGATTGCCGGAAGCAGCAGAGGAAGAAGCAGGATGAGGCCCCCGGCGGCAGCAGGAATCAATTGACAGCGGTGGCCTCCTCCTCCTCCTCTTCTGCCGCCACCCGCCATCAATTGATTGCTTGCTGGAGCAGCAGGGGAGGAGGAGGAGGGGGCCACCGCTGGAAATCAATCAATAGCCTGTGGCGGAAGGGGAGGAGAGGGCTGCCCTGGAAATCAATTCCCAGCGGCAGAAGAGGAGGAGAGGTCTGTGATTGATCAATTGTTGGCAGCAGCCTCCTCCTCCTCCTCCTCTGCCGCCGCCCGCAATCAATCAATCGCTTGCAGGAGGCGGCAGAGGAGGAGGAGGGGGCTTCCGGCAATCAATTGATCAATTGCGAGCGGAAGCAGAGGGGGGAGGGCCGCAATCAATTGATTGTCAGCCATGGCCTCCTCCTCCTCTGCCTCTGCTGGAAATTGATCAATTGCTTGCCGGTGGCGGCAGAGGGGGGAGGGCAGCAATCAATCGTTTGTTGGAGGCAGGCTCCTCCTCCTCCTCCTCTGCCGCCACCCGCAATTGATTGATTGCTTTCCGGCAGCAACAGAGGAGGAGGAGAAGGAGGCAGCCAGCAATCAATTAATTGATTGCAAGTGGCAGAATAGGGGGGAAGGGCCGCAATTGATCAATCAATTGCCGGCGGCAGCAGAGGGGGGGGGGGGAGTGCTGCAATCAATTGATTGTTGGTAGCTTCCTCCTCCTCCTCCTCTGCCGCCGCCTGCAATTGATCGATTGCTTGATGGCTGCAGCAGAGGAGAAGGAGGAGGGGGCCGCTGGAAATTGATCAATTGCTTGTTGGGGGCGGCAGAGGAGGAGAAGGAGGGGTCCGCTGGCAATCAATCAATTGATTGACGGCGGGGGCAGAGGGGGGGAGGGCCAAAATCAATCAATCTTAGAAGGAGGCAGAGGAGGAGGACAAGGGGGCCGCCGGCAATGAAAATCAATTGCTTGCGGCAGCAGAGGAGGAAGCGGAGGAGGCCGCCGGCAATCAATCAATCAATTTCTGGAGGCAGCAGAGGGGGAGGAGGAGGATGAGGCCGCCGGCAATCAATTGATTGATTGCCGGTGGAGGCAGAATAAGTAGTTCTCCCGGGTATTTATGCAAGAGCCGCACTGGCTTGGAGTTGAGTTCAGGACAGGTTTCCTGTAGGTAGTGTGAGGGTTCAATTTTTAGTTCTTTGACCGGTTTCCGCGAGAGGGGATGAAGAGTAGGATACAAGGAGAGAGTGAGTTGGTTATTACAGGTAACCAGGGCAGTTCCAATTGAAATGGTTAGTTCTTGGGCGCTTGCACCCCCTGGCTGAACGCAAGATGGTCCGGGTGGTAAGGGTGGAGTGATGACTGGATTTCTGACAGAGGCTGCCGCCTGTGATTGATTGAAAAATTGCGGGCGACGGCAGAGGATGAGGCGGCTGGCAATCAATCAATTGATTTCTGGCAGTGGCAGAGGGGGAGGGGGAGGAGGAGGCCAATGGCGGGGCAGAGGAGGAGGGGGGAGCTTACCTGGTGGATTGAGCAAGGAGGTGTGGGGGGACCTAGAGGTTGAATGATCAAAGGATCAGCAACTGATTAGGGGCAGGAAGAGGGGGAGGATGAGGAGGGGGGGCTTACCAGGGGCGCAGACCAAAGGAGGAGGGAACGTGGTGGCTGAGGTGGAGGTGGTGGTTGAGGATGTTTAGTGAGAAGGAGGAAAGAGTGGACCAGTGGTTGAAAGTTCAGTCACCTTTTTTGTGTTTTCAACTTGCTGCCAGGAAGTTTGATTGGACATGATGAGAAGGATGGTGATAAGATTATGATAAGATCTGTGTGAAGAAATGGATATGTGAAGCAATAGAGATGTGAAGCAATGGAGATGAGATGTGTGTGATGCAATGGAGATGGGATTGGTATGGATTTTCTGGGGTGGAGGTGTGGATGGGTGTTTTGCATGGGATGGATGATGGATGGATGATGGTGCATGATGGAGGGTTTGATTTTTGAAATTGGCCATTATCATGAAAACTGCCATTTTTCAATACACCAGTTAGGGGGTATGCATATTTCAGAAACCCGCCATTTAAAATGGCGGGTTTGGTCAAAAAAATGGCCGGTTTCTAATGGCAGCTGTTCTAACTTTGATACACCCTATTTCATGTTAAATTTGACACGTCTGATATGAAATAAGTGTTTTTTTTGACTTTTAATGGGTGGTTTGAAATGGCGGATTTGGTTTGAAACCCACCATTAAAAAATGGTGGGTTTGTTTAACTTTGATACACCCTATTTTCCTTTTTAAAAATTAAAGTGATGAAACCCTTGATTTTCAGGAAAAATTTGATGAAAACCACTCACATTTCATTAAATCTCATAAATAATTAAAATAAAAATTATTTTCTTGATGGTATACACAAATTTCTTCATTATATAAAATTTAAATTCCTTAAAATTCCAAATTTATGTATTCCATTAATGCACTAGAGTTACTTGGAATACCCAAGAACTGAAACCAACAACTTTTCCCAGGTTTCTACTCAAGTAAGAAACCAATTTTTCTCAGATTCCAGAACAATCCAAATCAAGTTTCAGGTGCAATACCTTCCAGAAGGTGCAGCCATTTTTTTATGGCAATTTTTGCAGAAAATATCACCTACCAAATTCTCACCAGTGCAATCCTCCAACAGGTTTAATACCCACAGGCAATTCCTGGTGCCCTCAGCCAGTGCCATATACTCTGCATGGCTGGTGGAGGCTGCCAAAGTTGTTTGCCTCCTTGCCAACCACAGTATTGGGTGGTGTAAGTAAGACAGGAAAACCCAAAAGGAGGACCTGAAAAATTTTCCTTCCCAGAATGCATTGCAAAATCACTGCAATTTTAAGCTGTCTTTCTTGTGTTATAGGTTCAGGGGTTAATCTCTTGTTCTAGCCAAATACCCCAGTAGGTGCCTCACCACCCTTCAGTTTTCTTTGTTTGGTTTTCAAGAAAAGTGCAAGAGATAGTTGAAAGCATATGTGATGTCTGACTGTGTCCCTAATTCAACATAACTGAGTGAACCCCTGGTCAAAATAAACTTATCAGTATAAATGGACTCCCCTTACTTTGTGATGCTGTTGTAATTTGCAGTAGTTTCATGCTCATGGTCTGTCCACCACACCAGAAATCTTTCTGAAAACTGTTTATAAGCTTGGTCTTTTTCAATTGGAAACTGTTTGCATTCCACTGTACATCAACCCCTAAAATTTTGTGATTTCCTTGCTCCACTTTATCTTTAGCTTCCCCTTCAGCTTCTCTTCCAGGTCTTGTGGAATCAACACCAAATACCCTGTGATTACCCCATGGTCCACATGGACCCATATTACCCCTGTGTTCATGTTTTTATGCAAGAAATACAGGGAGGGGGTGCATCCTAGATCCGACATTATAATAAGCAGGTGAAGCCACCAGCACTTGGCTTCTTTTTGGGTTCCATAGAGTGCTTGCTTCAGTTGCAGTGCATACCTCTCTGGGAGGGTTCTTCCCAGGGGCGGTCACACCCACAATTACTTATTAATCTTTGATTTTAAGTAAGCTGTGACAAATTCAAAGCTGTGGACCAGAAAATTCTTTTCCATTTCCATTGTTAGAAGAAGCCTCAAGGACAAAAAATTTGTGGTTGGTGAAAAATTTCCTTCAAATTCTATCCCCTCAGTTTGAATGTATCCCTTTGTAGCACACCTTGCCTTTTAGAAATCCTCTGCTGTCCCAAAATCCTTCTTCAATGCAAAAACCCAGTGGAAATCTAGTGCCACCTGTCTTTCCAGAAAATTTAGCCCCTCCAAACCCATCATTGTATCTAGTGAAAAAAGTTGCTGCTAAATGGCCTCTTGCCACTTAGCCCAGTTGACCAGTTTCATGGCCTGTTTGGACTTCTGTGGTACTGTAATATTAGGGTGTATCAGAGTTAGCAAACCCACCATTTTAATGGCAGTTTTTTTAAATAAACTTACCCCCTAACTGGTGTATTTGAAAATGGTGGATTTCAACATCAAATATTCCATTTATGAATAATCATCCATCCACCATCCAAGGCATGCAAAACGCCCATCCACATCTCAATCCCATCTCCATTGCTTCACGCACATTTCATCTTTGAATCAAATCTCCATCACTTCACATCTCCTTTGCTTTGCTTTTCCATTGCTTCACACACAGCCCATCATCATCTCATCACCCCACATCACATCACCATCATTTTCAACATTTCCAATCAAACTTCATGGCAGCAAGTTGGAAATACAAAAAAGCTGACTGAACTTTTATTATTATTTAATTCTGATTCAAAATCTGATTAGGAATCAAATTGGTTAGCTTTGAATTCTCTATTGGAAAAGCAATAAATGGTTCCAAAAAGACCAACTCTCTACAACCCTATGTATGAAAGGAAAAAGCTTCATATCCTCCCAGAATTAAGCTTCCAGCAAATTTTCCAGACTTTTTTCCTTCATTCTTGAAAATTTTGGAGATGATTGAAGACCCCCAGATCTTCTGAAACAATTCTTGGAATTCTTAATGCAAATCCCCATCTCAGCTTTTTCCTCATCTTCTGCCATGAGAACGTGGATTCTACCCCTGGCACTTACACAATTTGATGAGTAAAATTTGGTTTTGAAATAGTAATCACATTACATTATTTTTTTTGTTTTGTTTTTTCAACCAAGAATCCTAGGCTGAATTTTTGTTTTTTTATTTTATTTTTATTTTTTTTGGTTGACTTGGAAAAAAAAAACCTCCACCTCATACCTCACCAAACTCACCAAACCACACAACTCTCCCTTCCCCCACTCCCCACTCACTCACTGGTCCACTCCTTCCTCCTCCTCACCAAACCACCTCACTCACCCCCACCACCTTCCAAAACTCACCAATTCACCCACCACCTCCACCTCACCTATCCCACGGACCCACCCTCTTTTCCTCATCTGCTCAGTCATCCACTGTCCCGCCACTTCCCCTCTCCAGCACCTCTTGTAAGCCCTCCCCCCTCCCCCCCCCCCCCTGCTCCTCCTCCTCCTCCTCCTTGCTGTCCGCTCCCAATTGACAATTGATTGATTGATTGGTTCAGGTAAGTAAACCCCCCCCCCCTGCTCCTCCCCCTTCTGCTCCCATTTGATTGGGGTCCCCCCCCTCCCCCTCCTTCCGCTGTAGAGATTCCTGTGGGATTATATCGATAATTTATCAAATAGATTGCTGAAAGTCCTTGAAGGGGAATTTAGTATTACTTCTACTCCTTTAAAGTATTGGTAAGACTAACAGTGGTTTTGAATTGCCTGACCTTGCAGTACTATAGTAAGTCTGCACAATAATTTCTTTACATTCATGGCTGGTTTCTTTGGGACTTAAAATAGGTCTGAGATCAGGCCTAGATCAATTTTAACTGTTTAATGTTAGGATTTGTTGAAGAATGGAACAGATTTATTTGATTATTGGTTAGTGGTTGATCAGATATATGTGATCCCAACCAATATACCAATATTGACAGATTTAAAGTTTTATAAAATGGATGGTTCAGGAGAGGAACCAGGGATGGTTTTACCCACAGGGGGCTGCGTAGATGAAAGGTTGGTAGTTTCTTTTTGCTGTGCTCTCTTTCTTTTTAAGGGTTATTTACTGATTGATGGGTGGTTCTTCTTTAATTTGGTGCTGAATATTTAGGTCACCAAAGAACCCTTATTCAAGCAACTGCTGGTTTGTTTAATTGGTTAAGATGGGTTAAAACCTGGTCTCTGATTTCCTGTTTCTTTATCATTGGTTCACTGATAATATTTATCTGGGTAAGTACCACAGATGACTACTGATTGGATAATAGGCCTGGATGGCGTGAGATGGGTGGTATGTCCAGAGGGCATACTAATACCACTTTGATAGGGCAGAGAGTCCCTCCTTAAATATAAAAATCCTGCCTCAGGGTGTGCTCAAGGCTTCCCCTGAGGTTTCTCCCTATTAGGGTGTATCAGAGTTAAGCAAACACGCCATTTTTTGATGGCCGGTTTCAACCAAAATCAGCCAGTTCAAACCTTTCAGCCTCCTGGATGCCAAGACCCTTGCTATATTTTAGCTACCAGAGGTGATAGAGTAAATAATAAATATATTATTTAATAAACGCAGCAAAAATCCGTAAAATATTTGGATTAAGCTTATTGAAAGGTTAAGTGGTTTGGTTATTGTTTATTTTTTTAAATCAATATGAATAAATTGATTATTAAATATTTTTATAGAGGGGCCAAAATTATATTGGGGATCTTTAACACCTATCTTCAGGGATTTCAGTATGAAAACACGTATTCCTGGTTACTTTGGGCTCTTTAGTTTAAAGAATATTTGAACGAAAGATAATATGTATAAAAAATACACAGTGGAGTGGCAGGACCTTGTAGCCAAGCTTCCACGACAGAGAAAGGATAATAAAACTTACTGTTATATTATTAAATCCTTTGGGAATCTGTTTGAGACGTGTACTGATGGGTTAAACCTATATACTGGGGTTATAAGGTTTTTCAGAAGTTTTAATTGATAAAAAGAGGTTGAGGACGGATATTATTGATCAGAAATTGCCATAAATCACTTACTTATCTCTTATAAGTACTTGATTACCTTGGCACGGTGTCTGGATAGGAATATAACTGGGTCTCTGCCCATCAATATCCTCAAAATATCTCTTTATTTATAGCTTTTGGAGTCCCAATATTGTCCTTCTGAGGGTTGTAGGTGCTCAAAGGGACAAACACTAAGGCTGGCAGGGTAGCCAGGGGTAGCCTGTCATGTGTTCTTGGTTCTATAGCACGGGTAACATCTAATTCCTCAGGGTATGGGAATTATTCCACTTTATAATAGACATTAGGACGTGTGAATAACACTAATCTTTCCTATTTATGTATTATTTAATTAATTATCCTTAGTAAATGTTCCCAGTAATTTAATAATTATATAAATAGACATTTCTACGGACATCTTGATGTCAGGTAAGTTCTCATTATGTATTATATAACTGGAGTAAAAGTCATAATATTGATTTTCCTCCTGATTTTTGAGTTCCAGTTGATTTACTAAGATAATTACTTAAAAATATAAGTCATGTGAATTCATGTAAAATTTTTACAACATTAGTTTTCCTAGTATGTCACAAAAGTATTGATGTCTAGTAACTCTCATAAAAGTATATTAAAGTATTTTAATATATTTTTAGAATTTTTCATTGTCTTATTTTCGACATTCTTGGTACTTTGAATTATATTAAATAAAAAATACGTATAAGGATTATTTATGTATTTTTATATAATGTTATGTATTTTTAGACTGTCTAATATCCACGGGAAAATTTATTAAATATGTAGAATGTTCCCGTGTAGGTTGTAGCATGTTTACGCGTTACCTGAGCCTCTCAGAGGACCTATCACCCTGTCAACCTGTAGTCCCGCGGCTGCGTACTTGTCAGAGGCCTGGGGCTGCGTACACAACCTCAACAGAGTATCAAGGCTGTATCTCAGCTGCGCGCGGGTGCATTGGCTGCGGCGGCTGCATGTGGGAATTGTGACAAAACACATTTCCGCCCGTAACTCCTAAAATATACACAACACCTCAATTCTGACTGAATTTTAGGTGTGAAACCTATAAGTGACAATGTGTTTGATTTATTTAATTGGCCAAAAAGCTCAATAATGGAGCCATAGTATTTTGGTTTTTCTTTCCTTAATTATTTAAAAATATAAGGAGTTGGATTTCAAGGGTGGGGTCAGCAAGTGACCCTACCTAATTTTCGGTGAAGAACCCATTTCTGTAATAATATTTATGTTTTTCTCACTCCTTATTAGTTGAATTGTATTATTATTATTTTTATGTTATTTTTGTTACCTTTGCAGCTTTCTCTGCAATAGTAGCAAGCTGACATTCCCCCACTCCAAGATATGGCCATATCTGAAAAAAATCTGGAGGAAGTTGGGAGAAAACTTAAATTCATGTGTGTTTCAGTTCCTTTTGCTGGCTTTGTAGTTTCTGAGATGTATTGGTCCATCAGGTAAATTATTTTTTGGGAACCATTCATCTTTGTCTGCAGATTCTCCTTTGTGTCTTACTAAGTATAGTCTGACATCTTTTCCTTGTACTCTCTCTTTCTTATCTCTCAATATCCTGCTTAATTTCCCTTTTTCTTTCACAGGGTCAGGTTCTATTGGGATTATTGCTGGAGGTTGGTTGCTGCCTTCTCTTGGTTGAAAGTGTTTGACTAGGCTAACAGGAAATACTGGATGTTTCCTTGATAATTCTTCACTCAAGATTACTTTCACAGCATTTTTTCCATGCATCTTCTTGATAAAAAATGGTCCAACAAAGGCTGGTTTCAGTTTTCTGTTGCCAGCTAGGTTGTAGAAATTGGTTGTAGATATCAAGATCTGATCTCCTATTTTAAAGTCAGGTTGTTTATGTGATTTGTCCCATCTTTGTTTGTTGTATTCTACTGCTTCTTCTACACATTTCTGAGCATGATTATTTGCCAGATCTATCATCTTCTTAAAGTCAAGAGATGTTGTATGAATAGTGGCTAATTTATAGTTCAATTTATTTCTAGGGAGTTTTGGAATGCATCCTTTTTCTAGTATGTAAGGAGCTTTTTTGGTAGTAGAAATTTTGCTGCTGTTATAAGCCATTTCTAGGGCTGGGAGTAGGCTTAACCAATCATGGCAATAACCATCTGAGTTTTTTTATTCTAGACCAAAGCTACAGAAACTCCTTAGCATATCTTCTAGGATCTGTATAATCCTTTCAGCTAATCCGTCAGTTTGGGGATGGTATGCTGCAGAAAATGCTAGAGTAGTACCCAGTATATCATGTAAAATCCTCCAAAACTCAGAGGTTAATTTGGGGTCTCTTTCACTGATTATAATCTTTGGTATACACACATCAGCTATGATCTTATTCCAGAATAGTAAAGCTACATCCATAGCACTATCTTCCTTGTGGTTAGGTAAGAATTTTGCCTTTTTGGAATATGTGTCAACTATAACTAGGACAGAGTTATATGAATGATTACCTCCAGGGGGGAGGCCGGTGACAAAATCCATATTGATGATTTCCCATCTGATTGTAGGTTCAGATATCTTCTGTAAGAGTCCAAACCTTTTTCCAGTAGTTTTATTAGATTTCTGGCAGGTTTCACAGCTAGTAGTATATTCAGTAGTGATTTCTTTCCAGTCTATCCACCAAGAAGTTTGTTTTACTTTTTCTAAAGTTCTCTCTGTGGATAGATGCCCTGGTGAACAGTTGTCATGGCATTCCTGGAGTATATGTTGTATATGTTCTTTGTTGCTTAGTACTAATACGCTGGAATGTTGGTGTCTATAGTAAAGGAGACCATCCCAAAAGGTAAACCTTCCTGCTTTATAGGGTTTAAGTAGTGAAGCAGGCAGGATATTTATCAAAGCTGCTTCTGGGGATTCACATTTCATAATGGTAATCAGCAGCTTGATTTCAGGAGAGTAGCTATCCCTTACTAGGTTGAAGAAAGCAGTACCTAATTCACATAAGTGGATCCCCATTATTGGAGCACTCAATGCAAAAAGATTGATGTTCAGGATAGGAAAGATATCTTGATCTTCAGGGTCATATGCTGGATTGTTAGAGTCATTAGGCAAAGCATTCCTACTTATACTATCAGCATTCTGATGTTTAGCTCCAGCTTTATGCACTATAGTCATCTGTGCTTTATACTGTTGTATAGCAATTTGCCACCTGAGCATATGTCTTCTGGGAGTTTTCATGTTCATAAGAGTTATTATGGCATTGCAGTCTGTGATTACTTGAAAAGTGGTGCCTTCTAAGTAAGAGTGTAGCTTCTCTAAAGCCCATACTAGTGCCAAACATTCCAAGTGACTGGCCCCATATCTCTTCTCTGTATCTTTGATCTGTCTAGATATGAAGAGTACAGGTTTTTCTACTGGTCTATCTTCTTCTATCCATTCCTGATGTAAAGCAGCTCCTATCCATTCCATGCAAGCGTCAATGTACAGTTTGAAGGGCTTGGAGTAATCTGGTTGGATAAGTAGAGGATTAGAGGTCATAGCTATTTTAAATTCCTCATATTTCTTTAGTCTCTCAAGAGTCATTTCAAATAAGGTGTTGCTGTGGCATAATTCATACAGACTTTTAGTTAGCATAGCAAACTTTGGTATGTATTGTCTGAAATAACTGCAAAAACTAATGAAAGACAGTAATTCTGTCTTGTTTTGAGGCATAGGTCTATTCATGACAGCAGCTATCTTATTTTGATCAGCAGCTAGAGTTAGACCAGAGACTATATGTCCTAAGGCTTTCAATTCTCCATAGCCAAAGTTGCATTTCTTCATGGACACCTTTAATCCTGCTCTGGAGATTTTCAGGAGTACTAATCTTACTAGGTTAATATGAGTATCCCAGTCATCAGAGTATATGATCATATCATCTATATATACCATCATCCATCCTTGTCTGATGTAAGTACCTAGAACTTTATCCAATGTTCTCTTGAAGTGTGATGGAGCATTCTTTATACCAAAGGGCATCCTAAGATATTCATATATTCCCAAATGACAGATTATTCTCATAAACTTTCTGCTTTCAGGGCTTATTGGTATCTGATGGAAGCCTTTAAGCATATCCATATTAGTGATGTACTTAGCCTTGGACAAGTTATGCAGAGCATGATCAATCTGGGGTATAAGATAATAATCTGCTTGATTGTAATTGTTGAGCATTCTGAAGTCTCCTACCATTCTTGACTTTTCATTATGCCAAGCTATCATTACAGGTGTGGTCACATCTACCTGTTCATTATGCCCTACTTTCCTAAATACTTGCAAGTCTATCAGTTCTTGGATATGTTCCTCAAGAGTTTTTCTAGACTTAGGACTAGAGGATAGGCTTGCCTTCTTGAGTTAGGAGGATAAGGAGGCTTAATTGTCAATCTCAATACCATATCATGTCCTTTAATATCACCAATGGGATGATCTTTAGTACAAAAAGCATTCTGGTTCTCAAAGCAGACTTTCAATATATCTTTCTTCTGTTCCTGGGAAAGTTTCATATTCAGAGCTGCTTGAGAGAAATATTCTTGGTCAAAGTCTTCTAAATGATTTTGATAAGTAGAGGAGGGGAAGTTAGACTGAATGGTGCATATCTTAAACTTCTTATCCCAATTACCTCCTACTGTGAAGTATCTTCCTCTACTCTGGAACACGTCTATACCATATAGACATAAGGCATCATTACCCAGTATCAAGTAGTCACATAGTTCGTTGAGCAATACTACAAATTCCACTTGTATTCTCAAAGATCCTTCAATGTGAGGTAGTATTATAGGAGCAGTCCATACTCCAATAGCATTCATGGTAGAGTTTCAAGAGCTGAACCTGGCTTTTGGGACGGGCAAAAGGTGTTATTTCCAATTGGGGTCCCATTTCTTTAAGAATTCAGCACAGACACATGAGAAAAAGGCTCCACTATCCAGTAATAACCTTATAGGTCTGTTTTTATACAACCCTGTTGCATAAAAAGTTTGACCAGTGGTATAAATTTTCCCACTCATAGGTTTAACTGTTAATGGTTTGACATCCATAATATGCTTAGAAATCATGGTAGGATCCCATTGTTGGGGCAAGCTAGAATCCCCATGGATGTTATTGATTTCTGCAGAAGTACCTATATCTCCTTCTATAACATTAACAGGGTTGTTCAGGATCAATTCACATTCAGAAAGAGATCCTTCAGTATCAGCTATATCTTCATAGTTCTGATTCCCTTCAACCTCCTGTTCTCCTTCCAAGACTGCTTTCTTCCTTTTTGGTAATGGGCAGTCTTGTCTCATATGCCCAGCCTTGTTACAATTCCAACATGTTGCCAGCATCCTCTCTTTATCCCTATTCTCATTAGGTTTCTTATTATCAGAGGCATTTATTGGAGGAGGTTGTTCTCTGGCTTTTTTGATGTTATAGTTCTCTTTGGGTCAGGAAGGGTCTTTCTTGTCCAACCCATTCATATCTATTACTTGTTCTAGAACATTGATTAGAGTGGGAAAGTCCGCATCCATACTCATCCTACATCTTACACTATGGTTAAGATTTCCAGGACACAGGTTGAGGAGTCTTTCATTTAATTCCTCTTTATCAGCATCTGGATAGAAGCAATCCAATATTTTCTTCTGTTCCAAGCACCATTTGTGAGGTTTATCCTTGGAGGGGTCAAATGAGAAATTTTCAAAATTTTTCACCATTTTCCTTTTCCACATTCTAGAACCAAATTTTTCTTTAATCAGAAGCTTCCAAGAATTCCATGGTAAGGATCCTACTTCTTCTATCTTACTGATAAACCAGTCCAATGCTACTCCTTCAAATAGCCTGGGTAGCCTGACTACAGCTATAGCTTCTGGTAGCTCATAAGAGTTAATGGTGTAGTCAATAAATTTGATAAAATTTATATGATTGTATTTTCCTTCACTGGAGAACTTGGGCCATTCAGAAATAGGGGGTAACAGTTTGAGTTCTTGTTCCATCTCAGGAGTAGGACTAGGCCTAAAGGTATCACTCCTATGCATTCCTAATAAGGGTGGTGCATAAGGAGTAGTAGTTTGTCTGGGAGGTTTTGGTTCCTCTGTAGTACTCCCCAAGGGGTTGGTCAGACGGAATTTCAAGTCTCTAAGATCATTTTTGATCAGATTAAGTTTCAGGTCCACTTTGTTATCAAGAACATCCAATTTTTCACTAAGGGATAGAATAGAGCTGTTAGTGGTGGTTGCCAATTCTTCTTTTAAGGGGTGGAAAGACATAATGAAATCTTCTTGGATTCCTGATGAAATATTCTCAATTGTTTGAGTCTGTTTGATCCTACCTTGATTAATTGTCTCCAATGAATGTTCTGTGTGTTATTTAATTTCTTCCATTCCTACTGTCTTTGTTTGGTTATTAATTAATTTGGCTACCACTGACGTTAATTTATCCATTTGGGTATAAACCCCGTCCAAATTTTCACAAAAAATTTTGAAATTATGACGCATATCATTAGAAAAGGAAGTAATTACATCAGAGGTTTGTTTGGGCTCAGAATTAGAAGCTAATTTTTGTAAACCTTTTTCCACTTTTGAGCTAGGGATATTATCTGGTCCCAGTCTTTCTTTCCCTTTGGCTTGAGATGGGAAGAGGATCTCTTCTTTGCTGATCCTTTGCCTTTCAGTTGTTATAATTGATCCCAAGGATTCCACTTTTCTACGTAGGATTCTACCTCTTTCCTTGGAATCATTTTCTGAAGAGCTATCTGGGTGGCTTTTGCCTGGGAGATTATCTTTTTCATAGATACCATGTCCTCCTTGGCTTGGTCTTCTTTGAATTCTTCCCAATATTTCATGTGCTCTTTTACTTAGTCTTTGATCCTGGCTTCATTGGCCAGATTCTGCTGGGGTGGCTGCAGGGAATCTTTTTGTAAAGGAGGGTGGCTTGATTCTACTACCTTCTCCGGCTCGTGGTTGGGAGAGGGCAGAAGTAATTAGTGCTGCTCCTTGTCCATCAACATTTAATTCATGGGTTCTAGTCCCTTCATGGTTGTCCTTATTGATGGTCTCACGGTTACTGAAAGCTGTTGGCAAAGATCCATAGGAGGGAATTCTTCCTGAGGCTCTTGTGTTACATCTATTCATTTTCAGAATAATATGTTTGTGAGTATTTTACAGAAAAAATCTGTAAAAATAAGTTTTATTCAAAACTCACTTAAATTAATGTTCAAAGGTACCAAGACCTCATTGGGGTTAAATTGATCCTCAGTAGGTAATCCTACGGGGTCTTGGTGTGTTCCAATGAGGTCTTCACCTGCCCAATCAATATTTTCAGGGCGTCCAGAGATGTCTGGGATTTCCTGATCTAATAGATCAACTTCAGTGGCGGTGGTTTCTGGTACAGTAGGGTTCACTGATAAAAAGGTGTATTTTATTGGTTAATAAAATATATCAATATTATTTAAAAATAATATGGTAATACAAGTTGTATACTTACTTTTATATTTCAAAAAGTAATTTATGAGGTATTTCTTCCAAGCTTTATGTTTTCTTAATAGAGCCTAAAAGTTGATATGCCTTTCAAGATCTTCTTGTTCAAGGAGTTTATCTAAGTTTTTACGTGCAGAAGAGATATTAAGTTTCTCAGCTTGAGTTAAAGCTTTCCAACCAGTAGGTTTATAATTTTTGATATATTCTTCTTTTCTTATCTTTAAAAGATTTAAATAATAGATTATGAATTCTGCATTGGTTTTTAAATCCACTGCAAAAGGATTTAATGATAAATCACGGTTATAAAGTAAGATAAATTTATCTTTGATTTTATTTTTTTGTTAAATGTCTGGTCCAAGGTATTAAATATAATAAAATGGAATATTTTCCAGGCATACCCCCAATTGTAAGCCTCCTGGATGCCAAGACCCTTGCTATCCTTTAGCTACCAGAGGTGATAGAGTAAATAATAAATATATTATTTAATAAATGCAGCAAAAATCTGTAAAATATTTGGATTAAGCTTATTGCAAGGTTAAGTGGTTTGGTTATTGTTTATTGTTTTAAATCAATATGAATAAATTGATTATTAAATATTTTTTTAGAGGGGCCACTATTATATTGGGGATCTTTAACACCTCTCTTCAGGGATTTCAGTATGAAAACACGTAGTCCTGGTTACTTTGGGCTCTTTAGTTTAAAGAATATTTTACCCAAAGATAATATGTATAAAAAATACGCAGTGGAGTGGCAGGACCTTGTAGCCAAGCTGCCACAACAGAGAAAGGATAATAAAACTTACTGGTATATTATGAAATCCTTTGGGTATCTGTTTGAGACGTGTACTGATGGGTTAAACCTGTATGCTGGGGTTATAAGGTTGTTCAGCAGTTTTAATTGATAAAAAGAGGTTGAGGATGGATATTATTGATCAGAAATTTCCATAAATCACTTAATTCTCTCTTATAAGTACTTGATTACCTTGGCACGTTGTCTGGATATGAATATAACTGGTTCTCTTCCCATCAATATCCTCAAAATATCTCTTTATTTATAGCTTTTGGAGTCCCAATATTGTCCTTCTGAGGGTTGTAGGTTCTCAAAGGGACGGACACTAAGGCTGGCAGGGTAACCAGGGGTACCCTGTCATGTGTTCTTGGTGCTATAGCACGGGTAGCATCTAGTTCCTCAGTTTATGGGAATTATTCCACTTTAAAATAGACATTAGGACGTGTGAATAACACTAATCTGTCCTATTTATGTATTATTTAATTAATTATCCTTAATAAATGTTCCCAGTAATTTAATAATTATATAAATAGACATTTCTACGGACATCTTGATGTCAGGCAATTCTCATTATGTATTATATAACTGGAGTAAAAGTCATAATATTGTTTTTACTCCTTATTTTCGAGTTCCAGTTGATTTACTCAGATAATTACTTAAAAATATAAGTCATGTGAATTCATTTAATATTTTTACATCATTAGCTTTCTTAGTATGTCACAAAGGTATTGATGTCTAGTTACTCTCATAAAATTATATTAAAGTATTTTAATATATTTTTAGAATTTGTCATTGTCTTATTTTCGACATTCTTGGTACTTTGAATTATATTAAATAAAAAATACGTATAAGGATTATTTATGTATTTTTATATAATATTATGTATTTTTAGACTGTCTACTATCCACCCGAACATTTATTAAATATGTAGAATTTTCCCGTGTAGGTTGTAGCATGTTTATGCGTTACCTGAGCCTCTCAGGGGACCTGTCACTCTGTCAACCCATATTCCCGCGGCTGCTTCTTGTCAGAGGCCCGGGCCTGCGTACACAACCTCAACAGAGTATCAAGGCTGTATCTCAGCCGCGCGCGGGTGCATTGGCTGCCGCGGCTGCGTGCGGGAATTGTGACAAAACACATTTCCGCCCGTAACTCCTAGAATATACACAAAACCTCAATTTTGACTGAATTTTAGGTGTGAAAACTATACGTGACAATGTTTTTGAATTATTTAATTGGCCAAAAAGCTCAATAAGGGAGCCATAGTATTTTGGTTTTTCTTTCCTTAATTATTTAAAAATATAAGGAGTTGGATTTCAAGGGTGGGGTAAGTGAGTGACCCTACCTAATTTTGGGTGGGGAACACATTCCTGTAATAATATTTATGATTTTCCTACTCCTTCTCAGGTTAATTTTATTATTATTATTTTTATGTTATTTTTGTAACTTTTGCAGCTTGCTCTGCAATAGTAGCAAGCTGACAAAACCAGCCATTAAAAATAAAAAAACACACTTATTTCAGATCAGATTTGTCAGAGTTACCTGGAAATAAATCGGGTTTTTCAAATAAAGTATAGAAAGGCTTTCAACATTTCAACCGTTTCATTCCACATCATCACCCCTGGTTTCAACCTCTGGCCTCATTGGAAAAATTCTACCTCCAACCTCATCCAAAAAAATTGATTTTCATTGCTCTAATTGCTTCATCACTCTCATCCCCTCATCACTTTCTCACTCTCACCTTCCTTTGTCACTCTCATCACTTTATTTCTTTCATCACATCCATCCTCTCATTGCTTCATTGCTTCATCCTTGCTTTCATCACATCCCTTTATCACTTCTTTGCAACATCACTTTATTGCTTCATCCCTCACCCCCCCTTTCATCACATCTCTTCATCACTTTATTGCTTCATCCCTCATCCCTGCTTTCATCACATCCCTTCATGACTTCATTGCTTCATCAATTTATTGCTTCATCCCTTCATCCCTCTTACTCTTTTTAAATGGCCCCTTGGCAATCCTCCCCCCGCCCGTCCACTAAAAAAACCAATGGAAAAAAGCAAACATCCCCCAGGAACTCAACATCCAAAAATCCTCCCCCATCAGCTTCCAAAGGCTCAAGTCAGCTCAAGAGAGCTGATCACATCATCCTGGTAAACTGGCTCAAAATTCCCTTCAACTACAATGCTTTCTTTGGATCCTAAAATGAAACACGCTTTGGCCAACCACCATCCTCCAAGGTCACTTGTTATCTCCTGATGGCAAATGAACTCAAGAATAAAACAAAAGTTAGGATGGATCTTTCATCCAAAAAGATGAGGGAGCTATTCAAGAATTATTGAGCCAAGTACAAAAAGGCCCACTCCATGTCAACCTCCACTGGCTTTGGTATCACAAACTCAAACAAAGCCAAAGGAATCAACTCTGCGGTTGATAAGTTGGACTCCATTTGTCCTTTTTATATTCAAATGGATGAAATATTTGTAAAGAAGGCCAACATTACCCCTCTTGCTGCTTTTGATGCCCAACAATCTGATTCAGTTGATGCAGAGGACTTGGCTGTGGATGCTAAGCCTAGCAATGAGGACTCTGATGAGAACTTTTCCTTGGAGTGGCCCCTATCCAAAGCCAAGGAGGATATTCCAACACAGTCAGCTCCAATTGCATCTACTTCAGCATTGATTGATGAGTAAAACAGGAACTTGGACCCCTCACTTCCTTCTTTTGATTGCTCTCTTCCTGGGGTGGAAGAACTGGAGAACTTGGCCAATGAAGAGGATGTTATTCCTGTATTGCCACTACCATCAACATCTGCTCAAGTAAGCACCCAAGTTCCTTTCTCTTCTGTCTTCTTAATCCTGACTGATTTAGATTGTAAAAAAACAGGCTCATCCATTCCTGATTGGCCAAAACCTCAAGCCAATGGGGCCTCCCACATCCCCTTCAAATGAGAGCAACACCATTCCAACACAAACCTTCTCCGCAAAGGGAAAGTAAAAGGCCTCAAACTACATCAAAATCAACCCAAATAGCCATCAAAAGAGGATAAATACTTCAAGCTTTTATGGCTTTGAGGATATCATGGAGAAGCAAGATTCAAGTAAGGATTTTGGATTCTCCTTGCTTTAAAAATACAGCTCATTCCTATTCCCCTCTGAAAAACAGTGAAATCACAAATTGAATCTGAAAAACTTCAGTTTGAAAAGAAGAAGTGAGATTTTCAACTGGCTATGGATTGTCAAAAGCAAAAAGCTGAGAGTTTGGCTCATTAAAAAAAGTTGTATGCTGAGTGGCAAATTGAATAGGCTGAGCTGGAGTTTCAAAAAGAGGAAAAGGAGAAGGATCAAGAGGAAGTCCAAATCCAAAAGGAGATGGAAAGGCTAGCCACAGAAAAAAAGATAGGTTATCCGTAGCCCTGGCATGAATTGGTAGCAGTAGAACTGTGGATTAAATCAAGGATCTCACTTGATTTTGGGGCTTTTAAATATAATTACTTTAAGAATTTTAAAAATAAAACAATTGCTTGGCTTGTAAATATAATTACTTTAAAAATTTTAAAAATAAAAAAATAAAAATTTATTTTTGATTACTACAATTTTTGAGCCTATTTGAAACTCCACCAATGAAGAAATATTTTTTATTTGTATTTACTTTTTTTTCTAGAGCATATTTCCCCACTTTTTAAGTCCCTGCAGGTGTTCCTGGTTGTTTTGTTGATTTGCATGGACATAGCCATCTTTGTATGAGCAGCAGTGTCCAAAGAAGGAAAATTACAGTTTTTCTACTTATTTACTGCCCAAAACAATTTTAAAATACATTTTTCTTTGAAATCAATACCAAAACCTAAGTCGGGAAAAAAAATGCCCATCAGATACTTGATATTCATACTTATTTTCAATCATTTTTCCATTTTATTTTATTTTTGGAACCATGAGTAAAAACAAATATTCTGAGAGGTCACCTTTGTCAATATGGGGACAGTTGTAGAAGACATTGGAGGTGAAAGTGATATGTGGTGAACAGTCAAAAGCGGTGAGGCAGGATCCAAATTCCAAAGAAGAGAAGGAGGGGATGTGGTGGTCCATCATTATTTCCTGGTTGGAATCAAATTCAAGTTTGGCTAAGTTTTGAAACATTTGGCCTAGGATTTGAGAGACTTTGTCCAACCTAAGGCTGAGGAAACCATACTCTTGAGGGGAAGTTTGAATAGCTTTTATATTTGAATATTGGCAAATCAGTTCAGAAGGGTGCATCAATTTTCTCCATCCAATAGCCCACATCTTCCCACCCCAAGATCTTGAGGGGCCAACATTGTTGACAAATTTTTTCAATTGGTAAAGGAAATTTGTCACAAAGTTGATTTCCTTCTTCTCTTCCTCAGAGAGTTTATTCAAAGTGATAAATTTGATTATGGCCACAAGAGAGTCTTCATGATTGGTTTGGTCAAGAATGGCAACTTTTCTACCAGTGAAGAAATGGAACTTTTCAATCTTCTGTTTTTCCTGTTCAAACTCTTGAGGGTTGGGCTTTTGTTTTTTCTTTTTCTTTTTGGCAGCAAGAGCAGGGTAAAAATCCAAATTTTGCAGTTTTTGTCTAGACCATAGAATATTTTTCAAAAACCCTTCTTCAGCCACTTCCAAAGAGATTTTTGATTCTCTCATTTGGGACCTCTTTTTAAAAAGAGCCCTCTGCTTTCCACCTCTCTTGATGTTTTTCAACACATCTTCTTCCATATTGTTCGCTCCCATGCAACTGCTTTGCTTGGGGTGAGGATCAAGAGGGGATTTGATTTGTTTTATAACATTGGTAGCATGGGGGGAGAAGTATGGGTCATGCAGAAAAGGGCAGGCATGGAAAGAAAAGGGGGGTCAAAACGGGTGTTGCATTGCGGGGAATCCAAAAAAAAAAATCATCAGCAATGTTTCAAACATTGTGGAAGATGAACAAAAGTAGAAAAATAAATACTGGTCCTTCAATGATAATAGCCCCCCCCCCCCAAAAAAAAACAAAAAAAGGTCAGTCAGAGTCATTGATCAATCAATGAGTAGAAGGAGGAGAAGGAGAAGGGGGTCACGGGGCTCACCTTGGGGAATCAGCAAGGCAGGGTGGGGGTCAGTTGGCCGGCCAAAGAGGGGGGTGGGGCCCTGGGTCAGTTGGTTGGGTGGCCAAGGAGGGGGGGTCATTTGGTTGGTCACCTGGCTAAGGAGGGGGGGGGTGGTGGGTTGGTTAACGGGTTGGTCAGCCAATGGAGGGGGGCGGTTGGGTTGGCTGGGCGTGTTGGCCGATTGAGGGGGGTGGCATTCTTGGTTGGCCGGCAGGTTGGCCATTGCAGGGAGGTGGGGCAGGTTGCCCAAAGGAGGGGAGGGGGGGTGTTGGTTGGCCAAGAAAGCAAGGGGGGCCGGCTGCTGAGCAAGCAAGGGGGGAGCAGGGCGCCAAACCAGCAAGGGAGGGCGGGCTTTGGTTGGCCGGGGGGTTGCAGGGGGGCCAGTTGGCAAATGGAGGGGGGGGTGTGGTTGGCCAAGCAAGCAAGGGGGGGGTGGGCTGCCAAGGAAGTAAGGGGGGGGCGGGCCGTCTGCTGAGAAAGCGAGGGGGGCGGGCCATTGTCAGTTGGCCAAAGGAGGCAAGGGCAGTTGGCCAGCTGAAGGAGGGGAGGGGGGGTGCGGTTGGCCAAGCAAGCAAGGGGGGGAGGGCCGTTGTTGGTCGGCCGGCTGAAGGAGGGGAGGGGGGGTGCAGTTGGCCAAGCAAGCAAGGGGGGGCGGGCCATTGTTGGTCAACCAAAGGAGGCAAGGGCAGTTAGCCGGCTGAAGGAGGGGAGGGGGGGCGTTGGTTGGCTGAGCAAGCGAGGGGGGCAGCTGCCAAGCAAGCAAGGGGGGGGTGAGCTGGCTGCCAAGCAAGCAAGTGGGGGCGGGCCAGCTGCCAAGAAAGCAAGGGGGGGGATGGCTGGCTTCCAAGCAAGCAAGGGGGTGCGGGGCTGCCTGCTGAGTAAGCAAGGGGGGGTGGGCCGGCTGCAAAGTGAGCAAGGGGGGGGCAGGCCGCCAAGAAAGCAAGGGAGGGTGGGCTTTGATTGGCTGGCTGAAGGAGGGGAGGGGGGGTGCAGTTGGCCAAGCAAGCAAGGGGGGGTGGGCCATTGTTGGTTGGCCAAAGGAGGCAAGGGTAGTCAGCCGGCTGAAGGAGGGTAGGGGGGGGGTGCAGTTGGCTGAGCAAGCAAGGGGGGGGCGGCTGCCAAGCAAGCAAGGGGGGGCCGGCTGCCAAGCAAGCAAGGGGGGTGGCTGCCAAGCAAGAGAGGGGCATCTGCTGCCAATCAAGCAAGGGGGGCGGCTGCCAAGCAAGCAAGGGGGGGTGGGCTGGCCATTGGCATTGGCAAGCCAAGGGGGGGGTGTTTGTTGGGAGCAAGGGGCTTACCTGAGGGATTGAGAAAGGTAGTCAGGGGGGAACTAGAGGTTGATTGATCAAAGGATCAGAAACAGGTGAGGGGCAGGAGGAGGAAGAGGGGGGAGGGGGATTACCACAGTTGCCAACCAAAGGAGGAGGGGAAACAGTGAGTGAGGTGAGGTGAGGTGGTGGTGGTGGGTGAGGTGGGGGTGGTGGGTGAGGTGTAGGCAATGGGTGAGGTGGAGGTGGAGGGTGAGGTGGAGGTGATGGGTGAGGTGGAGAGTGGACTGGTGGTGAGTGAGGAGGAGAGTGGACCAGTGGTTTGGTGGGGTGGGGTGGGTGGTTTGGAATTCTTGGTTCTGTTTTTTTCTAAGTCCACCAAAAAAAAAATCCAAGTCAGCCTTTGATGCTTGGTTGAACAACTAAAACCAAAAAAGATATTTCACCTATTTAAAAACCAAATGCTACACATCAAATTGAGCAAGTTTGAGGGGTAGAATCCGCTCTCTCATGGCAAAAGATGAGGTAGAAGATGAGAAGGGGATGACTTGAGGAGGATCAGGAATATCTTCTTCAAACATTTTGTCCCATTCATTGTTGATGTTAGCAAGAAGGTTGTGAAGTATTACACAAGTGATAATCCAGTTGATGATTATCTTCATGTCCTTCAAATTTTGGAGCTGGTTTTGCATCTCCTGTAAGCTGGCCCATCTTCCTTTCAGGATTCCTATGGCATGCTCAATCCAAACTTGTGATTTGGCAAGATGATAGTTGAAACCGGTTTTTCCTTGATCATTGGACAAAACATTTGAATCATTCCAGTATTCTGGAACTACATATTTCCCACTAGCATAAGCCAAATCTGCCAGAAGTTATTAATCTTGTCAAAGTAGTTCTCTGGTTGTTGGGCAATCTTCATCCAATTGAAAACATATGAATCTTGACAAGAACCCAGAAGGCCAGCATGGATGGATATGAACTTCTTGTTGTTATTGCAAACTGGTTTTAGGGCCACAGAGTATCTAGAAAAATAGATGCAACGTATTTGGTCAGTTTTTGATCCAAAGTTTTTTCAAAGTCATTGGAAAAGAATGAATCAATTGCCTCTTTTTCCAATCAAAATAGTGGTTGCCATCTAGCTTGGGTTTTTGACTCAAGGGGATGGTGGTTTTGTCAACAAAACCAATGCAACTGGGAAAGCCTTCAGTCTCCATTACTTGAGATATCTCCTGAATTTCTTCTTTGGTTGGCCAAGAAAGGACTGAGAAACGGAAAGATAAGATAGCAATCATGACTCTTTTTGTGTATGAGTAAATGGGTCCACAACCAACTGAGAATAGATTTTCTTATTGATGAATTGCTGCTCCATTTCCATTTTATCTCAATATACAAAGAGAAACAGCCAGTTGGATAGCTGGATTGCGTTGAGGATTCCAATAATTGTTCTTGAAGATGTGGTGGTCTTAAATCATCTCCAAAAGTTTCATGAATGAAGGCTATAGAGTTTGGAACAGTTGCTGGAAGCTTCAGTTGGGGAGGAGATGAAGCTTTTGCCTTTGATACATAGGTTTGTGGAGAGTTTGTCTTCTTGGAACCATGTATTTCTTTTTTAATAGAGCATTCAAAGCCAACCAAGTTGATTCCAAATTGGAGTCCAAATCAGATTCTGAATGGGAGTCAAATAGTAACAAAATTGCAGTCAGCTTTTTTGCATTTTCAACTTGCTGCTGGGAAGTTTGATTGGAAATGTTGAAAAAGATGGCAATGTGATGTGGGGTGATGAGATGATGATGGGATTTGTGTGAAGATGGAGATGTGAAGCAAGAGATGTGAACCAATGGAGATTGAACCTATCAAGATGCGAAGCAATGGGGATGATATGTGTGTGATGTGATAGGGATGGGATTGGTATGGATTTGCTGAGGTTGAGGTGTGGATGGGTGTTTTGCATTCAATGGATGGTGGATGGATGAAAATAGCATGTTTGATGTTTTAAACCCACCATTTTGAAATAAACCAGTTAGGGGGTATTTTTATTTCAGAAAACCACCATTTTTAATGGCGGGTTTTGTCAAAAAATATGGCAGGTTTCTAATGGCTGTTTTTCTAACTCTGATACACCCTATTCTTTTGAGGAAAAGTGATGTACAGTTACATGAGGCATTTCTGCTTGTTGAAAAAGCTTTTACAGTTACATGAGGCATTTCTGCTGGTTGGAAAAATCTTGTACAGTGGTTTCATGCATGCACAGCCTTGCATAAATTGCTGTGAAGGGAAGATAAGATATATTTGTCAGATTTATAACCTGTATTGCACCCCAGGGCTGTGTTTATACCTGCAAATTGAGACAAAAGTTGAATTAAATCAGCTTTTAATGACTTAAATAACTTTAGCAATAGCTTAAACCATACAAAATTGAATAATCATGATGTATTATGAGTACAATAGCCACACCTTCAAACCCTTTTTAAAAGGTAAGGGGCCTAGCTTTAATTAATAAAGCTAAAAGGACATTAGCTTACACCTGGAAGTTTACACCCTTTATAGTAGCCAGAGAGGGTTACAACTTCAAAAAGGACCTTGGACTCAAATTTGGAGTTGGTTGTTGAATTTTTTGGTTGATTTAATATTCAATTAAAAGGCCCCAGTCAATCTTCTTCTTGAGATTAATTCTAATGGTCTTGTCAACTTCTACAATATCTTATAAAATATTGCAATGAGGATAAGGTCTAACAGGGGCAAGACCCTCCTGTTTTATGTTAACAGGAGTCCTCACGGGACTCAGGGGATCATCAGATGAGTAAAACACTTTCCTTGATTTTTTCTCCAGTGGCTCAGAGCCCCATGTAATCTTCCCCAATGATTAACAGTAAAAACACACTCATTGGGGAATATTTTCAGTTTAAGGTTGTAACTTGTTTATCTAGAAGCTTGAAAGGAAAGGTAAGTTACCCCAAAAACATATTCTCCTTCCTGAGGAAGCTCTCAAGGGCTCAGAATCAGTATATCTCCTTACATAACTCTAAATAGATCCATCTATGCATGTGTTAAAAGGTTTAAAACCATAATATCAGATGTAAATTAATTTTACATAAGTATGTACACTCTGGGTAATTAATCCTACAGAGTTCATATACATCAGGTGATTTTAATGGTCTCTGTATGTACGCTTTTCATGAATGTTTGGGTTCCTGAAAGTTATCTACAGGCTGTAAGGAGATTAAATAGAAATTTAATAATAATTTACCCATATATGGGGCATGGTAGATGGAAATTATTAAGTAATATTATTTCCACAGAGGGAGATCTTTATGGAAATTCACTGTGAATCCAATTGGAAGCATCCAGATGATTATAAACCAGAACAAAGTTATAATATCTTCCATAACTTATAATATGAATTATCAAGGTTCTATGTGATTATTTCTGTTGCTAAAGACATACTATAAAAATGTAATTATATAATGTTTTATAAAGTTATAAAATAATCAATACTATTGTTATAGTAACTCAATATGCTGCTGGCTGTGGATGCTTGATTCCCAAATGCAGCTGTCAGGTCTGCACGCATCAAAAATAAATGCACCACTCCAAACAGCCAGGTACCCCAGGAACAGGTTACAACCCACATGGATGCATCATGCATATGAAACAACCTGACTGAAAGATAAAAGGATTCCTCAAAACTCTGGATATTGAATAAAAAGTATGAAATTCAAATTATAACACAGATAAATTAGGGAAAAAAATAATAAAGGTTGTCATGTAATTACTATTGTCAAATTTTTATGAACCACAAACATACCAAGGAGTTCCACTAAAAATCATCAGAAAATACCAGCATTTTTGGAGAATCTAAAAACATCCACTTATGAACATTTCACTCAAAATAAAACAATAAAAAATTAGGAAATATTCCAGAATTTTATAAATAACAAATTAACATCTAAACAGATTCTGATAATTATTTCACACCTAAATATGACACAGACAGGTCCAGCTGAGTGACAGCACTAATAATGCATTCCAAAATAGCCCTGGTAAGCCTGCTATCCTTAGGCCACAAGCACAACTCTCTCCATGTGCCCTGGGAAGACCCCCTCACCCCAAAAGGTTATATATACAGCCCTCTTTGGATGATTTAAACACCAGTAATTTTTAAGTAATCAATTCAGACCCATTGCCATCCGTTGTGGTGGTGATTTATAGACACACAGGAAAGTAGGCTCACCACTGGACATTTGACTTGGAGCGGCTCAGCTGTGGGTGGAAGTCCGCAGTACAATAGGCTCATAGAAGCGCATGGGCGGGCTTTATATTCCAGAGTACATTAGCTGGAGGCTTGGCATTGGTTTGGCGCGCGCTTTTTGCTGGCACAATGACAATTTGAATGGGCAGGAGTTTTTGCCTTTTGCAGACATTGCATGGTCAAACATAACTTTCCCTCTGTGGTGGTGGGTTTACTAATGCGGAAGCAAGTGATTGAAGCTAAGTAGTAAAGATTAGGCCAATTATGGGATATTCACTGAGATTGCGGAGCGCTGTGGGGCAATGAATGCTAAAGTTGAGGAGGCAGCATGCGGGTTTTTGGGGATATGTAGTTATGCTGCATTTGGGATTGGGAGTGGTCTTCTAGGGAAGATCAACAATGATCTGTGGTTAGTTATTCATTGGGCGACTCAACTGTTAGGTGGAATTGGCAACAGGATTGGACTATTAGTCAGGAGGATTAGTGCAGATTGCACAGAGGTGGGGAGAAAAGGAGTCTTTCTTTAGCAGTATATGTTCCTTTGTTATTTGTTGTATATCTAAGGAAGCTTTTCTCTTGTTGTATAGGTATTTTATCATTTATTGTGTGAGGAGAGGAGTTAAAAATTACGGGGGATAATATATCACATCATTGGATTTTATCATTGCTTTATTGGAGTATTTTATTATATTTTTCAGGAAAATTATAGTTAGATTCTTTCTCTTATGTTACTCCAGAGTGTAATAAACAGCTAGAGTTCTTGGAGGTCATATTCAGGGACATAGTTCAAGTGGGGAGCTTTTTGGGGAGTCTGTCTTGTTTATTTATTGTTATTTCATTGCAATTTAGCTTTAGTGGTTTCCAGCTTGGGTGCAGAAGTGGAGTTCAATTAGGAATTGCAGAGGTACAGGAGTGTGACTCAAGGACTAGTGGGCTTTCCGGAACTTGGAGCAAGATTTTTGCTGAGAATTTACCAAACACAGAATCTCTTTCCACACCATGATCAAGTGTTTATAAAAGATAAAAAATTTATTTATGGCCTCAGTCTGTCAGTATAATTATTAATTCTAACACCATCATGAATTACATTGAAGAAAATCAGCAAAAACCCCAACCATTCCCCTGAGACCCTTTCAACTGTGAATGTCTGCAAGATTCTTGTAGTGCCTGCTTAAAAATGTAAGTTATCTCCTCCTTGCCTCCAGGAATAAGTTCTGTGAGACAGCCAGTCCACCCATTCCCCTTGAGTAAACCCCTATTGAGAAATCACTTAGGACCTCATTGTCCCAAGCTCTTTACACAGTTCAAAGTAGCCCCTTGAAGAGAGGTTTTTTCAATAAAGATCCCCAGCTTTGTATAAGCTGTGGCCCCTCTTTAAAAATATATTTACAAACATTTAACCAAACCAAATCCCAAGCCTTGCACTTGCTCTTATCATATCATTAATGTTGAGAATTTTATGTATTTTCTTGGAATAATTATTGTTTGAACACCAATATTACTTGCTGTAGCTAAAGGACTTCAAAGTACCTGGTATCAGTAAGATGACATGTTTGGTATGTTCTATGGGTTACACATGCCATTTTTTTGGCTTGGTTTCAGTTTTACAATTTTTCTTAGGATCAACTCATTTTTTTTATTTTTTAATTTTCTCCCATCATGTGCTTCCAATGATCATCACATGGCTGACCATGTTTTTTTTTTTGGTTTTTAGGATAATTTACTGGTATTTTTTAAAAAAAATGTTTATTGATCATCCACCTTGACTATCAGATGACTAATAACTGTTTTTTTTACCTTTTTTTGGGGGGGTTGATCATAGGTTTTCTGTAGATTATTTTCACTCTTTTTTTTTTTATTCTATGCAATGCAAAAAAAATTTGACCCCTTGTTTTCTCTAAACCCACCCTTTTCTGGACTTCCAATTCTTCGCCCACTAACCTTGAAATTTTTCACAATGAATTTAATCCCTTCTTGATCCTCACCCCAATCAAATTATGTGGATGGGTGGGAACAATATGGGAGGAGATGATTTTACAAACATACAGAGAGGTGGAATGAATAGGGCTTTCCTGAAAAAGACGGCTCAAAAGAGAGATTGTGAAATCTCTTTGGAAGTATCCAAGGAACTTTCTGCTTTTTACAATCAATATTCAGTGGATGATGCCAAATTTGCTTTTCAAATACAAGTTTCTTGGATTGAATTTGTGATCTGACTGTTTTTTGGAGGGGAATATCAATGAGCTTTATTTTGAAAGCAAGGAGATTCAATAAATGCACTTACTTGAATATTTCTTCTCCATGGTATATTCAAAGCCTAAAAAATTTCAATTTTTTCTCCTCTTTTGACAACTATTGGGGTTGATTTCAATTGAATTTGAGGCCTTTTTCTTTCCCTTTGCAGAGGAGCTTTGTGTCGGAACCTCATTGATCTTATTTGAAGGCAATGTTGGAGGCCCAATTGGATTGAGCATTTGGCCATTCAGGAAAGGACAAACCTGTTTTTTTTCGATTCTAAATCAGGCAGGATTAACCAGCAAAGACAAGAAATGTCTTCTTTACTGGAATAGATGCTAATTTCAATCGTGATACTGGGATATCTTTCTCCCCATTTTCCAAGTTAATTATTTCTTCCACCCCAGGGAGGGAACAATCCAAAGAAATGAGTGAGGGATCCACACAAGGGTTTGAATAGTTAATCAATGACAATTCAGACATGATTGGAGCTGTTTGTGTTGGAATATCCTCCTTGGAATCAGATTTGGACCACTCAGTGGTTTCATCAGGAGCATCATTGCTTGGCTGAGAATCCACATTCCAGTCCTCAGCATCAACGGAATCAGATTTTTGGGCATCCAAATCACCTGAGGGGGTGATTTTGGTCTTCTTTCCAAATTTTTTATCCAGGTTTTCTTCTTTATTTCATTGGCCATCAGGAGATAACCATTACCCTTAGACTATGGAGGTTTTCCAACTTGTGTTTCATTGTTGGATTGAAAGAAAGTTTCATAGTTGGAGGGTATTTTGAGCCAGTTTACCAGAATGATGTGATCAGTTCTCTTGAGATTAATTGAGAATCTGAAAGCTGATGGAGAAGGATTATTTTTAATAGATTTCCTGGGGGATGTTTGCTTTTTTGAATTGCGTTTTTTTGTGGAATTGCAGTGGAAGATTTGCTGAGGGGCCATTGGAAAAGATTAAGAGTGATGAAGTGATTAGATCATGAGGAGGTGATGAGAGTGATGAAGTGATGAGAGTGATGAGAGTGATCTGTGATGAAAGTGAGGAAGTGATGAAAGTTATGAATTGATGAGAGTTCTGAATCAGATTTTTCAAGTGAGGCTGGAGGTAGAAGGAGGTGGGAAACCAGGGGTTTATGACACAGACCAATACGTGGACTAATGTGTGGTTGAGTTTTCAAAAACCTTTAAATACTTTTTTTGAAAAAACCCATTTATTTTCAGGTAACTCTGACACTTCTGATGTGAAATAATTGGATTTTTTGATTTTAATGGTTTGTTCATAATTGGGTTATTTTGCTGAAAGCCACCATTAAAAAGATGGCAGGTGGGCTAACTCTGACACGTCTTATTATATGCAGCCCAAGTGGCCAGGATATGGTTTATAAGTTTTTCCTGCAATACAAAGAGCTTTTTGCGGTGGAATTCTACCACATACATCCTGTTCATGGTGACACTCAAGAGGCTGGAGCTACCTGTTCAATCCTCCCCAGTTAGTAGTGTGGGTGCCACTGTGGTGAATTGTGCCATGGCTGAGAGGATGAATCAATTCTCCAAAGGCACCCAGAAAAGCCACCCTTTTGAGGCCTCCAGATATGCCACCACTTGACACTTTATTACCCTCTCAATGAGTTTTTTTTTCTTCTCCTTCAGTATATGTATGTATGCCATGCTTCCAAACACTTGCAGGTTGTTGAGCTGAGGTGGGGACCCAGACAGTAGCTTGTGGGGAGTTGCACTGCAGCTGTCCTTATTGGGAATTTGATTTAGTTTATAGGCTTCCAAGGTAAATTCAAAGCCCCAAACCAACCTTAGAAGCTTGCTGTTGTTGAGAATTTTCTGGTTGAACTGCTCAATCATACCATTTTGGTAGTGATGATATGGTAAGGATTGTTTTCCTACACTTACATGTCCTGCCAAAAATGAATCAACAACCTTGTTTGCAAATTACCCACCATTGTTTCTCCTTATTGTCTTGAAATACCCTCCTGTTGCCACCTCCACTTTTGTGATGGTGTCAATGATTACCCCAAAGTTTTCTGATTGCTTAGGTAAAACTTTCACAAAGGAGAAAACACTGTATGCATTTCACATCATCAGTAGGAAACAGTCATCTTTGTAGGTGGGGACCTCAAAAGGACAATCACCTCCACCTGCAGTATCTCAAGCTTATCTGGTGAGTGCATAGTAGAACCCAGAGGTTTGATATTTTTTCTCTTGCTAATTGCACATACCAGAAAGTGGACTTTCCAACTCAGGAGCTCCTCAGGCAGCCCAAAACCCAGCTTTGCTTGTATCATGAAATGTATCAATTGCAGGCTGACATTGCACAAGATACTGTGCCACATTAGAAGGGCCTTCTGGTCCTTGGATAGATCATTCTCATCCCATTGATACTGTGTTGGCTTTCCAACCGGTGCAACAAAGATATTTCCCTAGTCTGTTACAAGTGGCACACTCATGAGAGTGGTTGTTCCTTGGGTTTCCACTTCTACAGCTTTTGGGAGTTTAGTAGCAGAGAGAAAATTTTGAAACATGCACAATGCCAGCGGGAAGGAGGCTGCAAGGGGCACAAATGAAACAATCCATAGATGGTTATTTGCATCAAAAGGACAAGAAATCAGCTGAGTGGGGTTTGGGAGATACAATTCAAAGGAGTTGAGGGCAAAATCATAATCAAAAAATCCCCCATCCTGCCATATACTGGCTAGTGAGATAATTCTTGCCTGTGCAGCCTTGCTATAGAGCACCCCCTTTAGGTATACAAATCTGCCATAAGGCCTTGCGTATTTTAATGCCCCAAATATGGTGACATAGTTCTGTTTTACTTTTTTTGATACTTTCAGGGGAATTTGGTCAGCAAGGACCTTTAAATCATGTAGAACAGATAGGCAGCCTTTCAGGCTATGGGACACCCCCATATCAATAATTGGTGTGGTACTCATATTTTTGCCACTTCCAAGGGAGTGGAATGACATTTTGTACAGATCATATAGGTGATACCCCATCTATTTCTTGCAGGCAGAGGCTTTGGTGGATGACTTTGTGCTGAAACAGTTTCCTTTCTGCTCTGCACCCCACATTGCAGTGGTTTGCTTGTAATCCTCCCCCTGTAACCCAGGATTGTGGTTCTGGACAGGTGGATGTGGGGAAACATAGTTATGTTAGAATTTTAGCCTGACCTTTGTGTTGCCTAAATCTTGAGTGCAACCGTACTACCATCAGTATAATATTCCTTTATCAATTCTCTCTGTCATGTGAAATCTTGTGTTTCACTTTAAATCTTTATTCATTATACTTATTCACTGTATTGTTTGTCAACCACCAGTAAGCCATATTTTACTTACACTATTTAAGTCTGTGTCTGATCTAGTGAAATTCAATCATCTGTTCTGACTTACCTTGTTCCAGAGTGCCCCTTTGAATCTCAGATCTTCTCCTCTTAGAGTTATAAGATCTTATCCACATCCTCTCCAAGTATCTCAACTGGAGTATTCAACTATAACTTCATCAAGTTATGTGGGAGTGCCTTCAGTGGTGTGAAGACTGGCACAGGGGGGCAGACTTCCCCAAAAATAGGATAGGTAGAAGGTTTTGCAGAGTTTTTTTCAGGCAAGGCAAAAGGACTATATCTAGAGGCACTATTCTTCTGACATGAGAATGTTCCTCTGGGCAGTTTTTACTGATGTGAGGGTTGAACCCATAGTTCCAGCACCTGTCTTCCCTGGCTGCAAACAAGCTGATTGCTTTTTCCCATTTTTTCTCAAGGATATCATCAATGTAAGACTCAATCAGATAGAAGATGACGGGGAAGGGGGGTCAGGTGGAGTCATACTGCCATTTGATGTTGCTATGTGGAATGTCAATGCCATTTGGGGAAAGTGAAAGTCATTTTGTTGGATTTTTTTCCTGCATGACTCAATAAGGCTGAGTCCTGAAAATAGGGTTACGGAATGCTTGCTATTTTTCAGCATGATTTGTTCAAGCCAGTTTTTGACCTTTTCTTTGATCCTCAAGCTGGAAGGTAAGCCATGTTTCAGAAAAAATGCAAGAAATTTGTCCCAGCTAAGTTTCAAACTCATGAAGGTCCACTGGCTTAACCAGACTCTAAGTTTGTCTGACATGGACTGTTGGAGATGTTATTCTCTTGTGTCCTTTACTCCTATCTTCATATTTCCTTTTTATTCTATTATATTTCTTTATTCATTCTCATTCTCCTCATGACCTTGTCCACTGTGGGCCTCTTCCTTCAGACCTCACAGAGCGGGCACATATGCATATGGAATATTCACTTTACCATCTGTTTCCCGATCTATTTAAAAAAACACCTTAGTCTGCCTCCGTCAATTGGGCTTTTTGATGGGCCAAATTTCTTTCCTTCATTCCTTCCCAATAACAGCAAGGAGTTGCTTCAACTCTACATTGACTTACTGGAAGGAAGATTTGTCCTGGCGGAAATTTCAGTCTAATTTGGTGCAACCATTTCCCATCCAGCACTTTCATTCACAGCATGATTTGTTTCTACCAGCTCTGTCTCTTTTTCTGGTTCTTCTTGTCATCATTGTAGTCAGTCATTCTATCCTCAAGGTCATTTTCATTGAAGCATTGGGTATGATCAATTTGTAGAACCTCTTTTCCATACTCTCTGTCTGAATTTGTGATACAGTTCTGGTTTTACACCTCATTTTATTCTTATAGAAATAAATATTGAATTCTTACACAATTAACAGTTGAAAGGATCAACCAGATCAAACCAACCATGCCCAACTCTCTCACTGAAACAATTCTCAAAACAGCTATTGAGGTTATTCCGTTGTTGACGTTGGAAAATTTTTTGATTTGGCGTAATTGAGTGATTAACATGATGGATTTGCAGGAAGACATGTATGACAAACACACCAGAAAAAGAACCAATTCAGATGGAACCCAAATTGGACTTACCAACTCAGAAAACGTGTGAATTTGTGCCATCCTCATCTTCAAGGTTGACACCACTGTTCAGGCCAACATTATTACGCCAGATAACAAGAAAGATGCTCACCAAATTTGGGCAAACATCAATGAATACTTTGCCTCAAATCACACCTCTAATTGTGCCAGGGGTTTCAAGAAATTCTTACGCACTCCTTTTACCCTATCAAATATTCCGGGCTTTATAACTGATACTAAGACAGCCAGAACTTTTTTACATGAGGTTGATATTCACCTTCCTCCTGATATCTTAGCTTACTTGATCTTGGAGAAATTTCCCTCAACAATGGATACAGTGATCCAATAAATCACTCACTCCAACAGAAAAATCACCCCAGACCAAGTTCTAGATCACCTTCAAATGTTCAACAATAACAAATTCTTGAATAATGTTTTTGGTCAGGACAAAAAAGAAGAAATTCAAATACAGTTTCCTTCCTTAGTTCAAATGTCAAGGCTTGCAATGGCAACTGGCAAAACCCAAAGGAAGCTCATCCAGAAGGGAGATGTTGGAAACTCTATCCTCATCTTATGCCCTCCCTTCCAAAAAACAAGGAACCGGCTTCATCTGAGACCACCACTGGGCATGCCACTACAGTCAGCTTGTTCAGCACGTCTCCTATATTTCCCTCCAAGGCTTTTGTGGTAGACTCTGGTTTTTCCAGACACATATTGTCTGATATCAAACGTTTCTCTCACTTAGATAAATCAATGACTGGCCTCATCACCACCAGCTAGGGTACCAACTCGCTTTCATATGAAGGATGCAGAAAAATTCAACTGGCAAACAACAATGGGCTGAATGTCTCACTCTCTAATGTTCTGTTTTTGCCTAAATCCACGGCAAATCTCCTTTCTATGTGAAGCCTTGTACTTGATGTATTCTCTGTTTATTTCAGGAAGGATGAAGTTGTTGTTCAAAAAAATCTCTGGCTGAAAAAGGGCATGTATGGCTGCTCTATCCCTGTTCTGAAATTTGGTTCTTGGAATAAAGATGATAAATTTTCAATTCTAACTAAAGATGAGATAATACACAAGTCTCTTGGACATGAGAGCTACAGTAGAATCCAAAAGAAATTGGGTGTTCAGGTGAGCAAACCATCAACTTGCCAGGTGTGCGTAGTGAGCAAGATCTCAAGAACCCCATTCACCAATAAACATAACCGTGCCAAAAGACCCTTTCAGAAGTTACATTGTGTCTTGGTTGGACCTATCACTCCCCTGAGTATTAAGGGAGACTCTTATTTCCTGAGGGTGTTTGATAGTTGCACAAGGTTTTTTACTGTTCTTCCTATAAAAAGCAAAAGCAATGTTGCCAGCACTCTTCAGTTTCTTACTAATGTGGAATCAAAGAGATTCAACTATACACCCATTATTCTTCACTTGGATTGAGGAACTGAGTTCTGGAACCTCAAAATGTCTAATTACTGCAAGAATAACAACATCAGGCAACCATTCTTGGATGCCTATACCCCTCAACAAAATTGACTTTCCAAACGCTTCAATAGACTCATCCTTGAGTCCTTAAAAAACGTCCTTTTTGATTCTCAGAGCAACACACCTCACTGGAATTTAATTATCAGATCCTGTGCGTCGGGGCTCAATCAAATTCCCTCAAATAAGTCAAAGAAATCCCCCTATAAGCTCTTTGTTAGGAATGCCACTCAATCTCACACTTGAAGGAGGACTACTCTCTCTTTGACTACTATGCTCTGAAACCTGTCCCTGGGAGGTCCCCCCCGGGGGTCTTTGGCTCTTCTCAAGGAAGGGACTGGTCAACGTGGGGGAAGCCTCCCCTTTGGGTTATATTGATTTCTTTTCTTGTCTCTTTGTCTTTTTTTTCTTCTTTTGTTACTTTATTTTCCTCTTGGTCTCTTTATTCTTTTCTTCATCATTCAAATCTATACGTCCTTCAAGCTGTCTACTTTTCAATCTGGCCCACTCAATCATCCAACACCTCAATTGATTCTCAGCCAGTACTTGCTGCCATTCCTTTCCTGGTAAGATGATTTGAAACTCAACTCTATGATCAACTGTCAACCTGCTTATTTCTCTGTCAAACCAGCCTTTATCTCTCTCCTGTCTCAAATCTATCTTTTCCAGCCTGCTCAGTCTCTTGTGTCCACATTACCTGTTGGTTGTCTTTGTCTTCTTCTTCTATTTGATCTCTTTTTCATTGTGATTCTGAGCGCAAAATCTAGTCTGCTAGTTCTTAGTCCTCAAATAAAATCTCTGAAGTCTTATCACGATTCAAAGCCGGAACCAGACATCCCAACTCACCATCAAGATGAATGAACCAGTAGGAGCTAGGGACTACTTCCATCAAGTTGCACTGAAGGCTGTGGTTGATGCAATTCCACCTCTCAACAAAGAAAACTTCTCAATCTTGCGTGACAAAATGCTGATTCTGTTTGATCTCAAGGATATAAAAGACACTATCAGGAGGAATTTGGGACAACTCTCCATAAAACAGGATAGGGAAATCAGGTCAGTTATCCTTTCTAAATTGGATAACACAACGCACACCAATGTTGTCAATTCCACCAACATAAATTCTTCCAAGCTCCTATGGGTGGAAATCACTTGAAAATTTGATTCATCGGAGACTGCCAATTGAGCACATGTATTCAACTCTTTTCTCCACTTCAGTTTCAACAAAAACGCTATTGAAGGATTTGTGAGCAATACAAAAAATGCCCTTAACCAAATGACCAATGTTGGCATTGAATTGCCCAACAATATCCTTGCTTATGTTGTCCTCTTTAAATTCCCTCCAATTCTTGAAAAATCTAAAACAGCAGATCATGCAAGCAGAAAAAAATCTAACTGTTGACGTGGTATTCAACCATCTAACCCAATACAACAACAAGCCTAAGGCCCAGTCAAAAACCACCAAGTCTAATTCCAATCTCACCTTAGTAACAACAAAAACTAAATCTGGGAAAGAGACCAAAAGAGTCAAAATGCGCTGTAGAGAAGGATATTGTCAGCATCCTGGATGCCAAGACCCTTGCTATCCTTTAGCTACCAGAGGTGATAGAATAAATAATAAATATATTATTTAATAAATGCAGCAAAAATCCGTAAAATATTTTTATTAAGCTTATTGCAAGGTTAAATGGTTTGGTTATGGTTTATTGTTATAAATCAATATGAATAACTTGATTATTAAATATTTTTATAGAGGGGCCACAATTATATTGGGGGTCTTTAACACCTCTCTTCAGGGATTTCAGTATGAAAACACGTAGTCCTGGTTACTTTGGACTCTTGAGTTTAAAGGATATTTTACCCAAAGATAATATGTATATAAAATACATGGTGGAGTGGCAGGGCCTTTTGACCAATCTGACACGACAGAGAAAGGATAATAAAACTCACTGGTATATTATTAAATCCTTTGGGTATCTGTTTGAGACGTGCAATGATGGGTTAAACCTGTATACTGGGGTTATAAGGTTGTTCAGAAGTTTTAATTGATAAAAAAGAGGTTGAGGACGGATATTATTGATCAAACTTAGCCATAAATCACTTACTTATCTTTTATAAGTACTCGATTACCTTGGAACGGTGTCTGGCTATGTGTATAACTGGGTCTCTGCCCATCAATATCCTCAAAATAGCTCTTTATTTATAGCTTTTGGAGTCCCAATATTGTCCTTCTGAGGGGTACAGGGGCTCAGAGGGACGGACACTAAGACTAGCAGGGTAACCAGGGGTAGCCTGTCACGTGTTCTTGGTGCTATAGCACGGGTAGCATCTAATTCCTCAGGGTATGGGAATTATTCTACTTTATAATAGATATTAGGACGTGTGAATAACACTAATCTGTCCCATTTATGTATTATTTAATTAATTATCCTTAGTAAATGTTCCCAGTAATTTAATAATTATATAAATAGACATTTTTACGGACATCCTGATGTCAGGTGAGTTCTCATTATGTATTAAATAACTGGAGTAAAGTCATGATATTGATTTTACTCCTTCTTTTCGAGTTCCAGTTGATTTACTAAAATAATTACTTAAAAATATAATTCATGGGAATTCATGTAATATTGTTGCATCATTAGTTGTTCTTAGTATTTCACGACGATATTGATGTCTAGGAATTCTCATAAAATTATATTAAAGTATTTTAATATATTTTTAGAAGTTGCCATTGTCTTATTTTCAACATTATTGGTACTTTGAATTATATTTAATAAAAAATATGTATAAGGTTTATTTAAGTATTTTTATATGATATTATGTACTTTTAGACTATCTAATATCCATGGGAACAATCATTACATATGTAGAATTTTCCCATGTGGGTTGTAGCATGTTTACGCGGTACCTAAGCCTCTCAAGCCGCCTGTCACTCTTTCAACCCGTAGTCCCGCGGCTGCGTACTTGTCAGAGGCCCGGGGCTGCGTACACAACCTTGACGGAGTGACAGGGCTGTATCTCAGCCGCGCGCAGGTGCATTGGCTGCCGCGGCTGCGTGCGGGAATTGTGACAAAACACATTTTCGTCCGTAACCCCTAAAATATACACAACACCTCAATTCTGACTGAATTTTAGGTGTGAAACCTATCTGTGACAATATGTTTGAAATATTTAATTGACCAAAAGCTCAATAGTGGAGCCGTAGTATTTTATTCTTTCTTTCCTTAATTATTTAAAAATATAAGGAGTTGGATTTCAAGGGTGGGGTCAGTGAGTGACCCTACCTAATTTTGGGTGGAAAATCTATTTCTTTAATAATATTTATTTTTTTCCTACTCCTTCTCAGGTTAATTGTATTATTTTTATTTTTATGTTATATTTGTTACTTTTGCAGCTTGCTTTTCAATAGTAGCAATCTTACAGAAATTATGATACAAACACACCTCACTCCAAATCATCTTGCTTCCACTTACATCCAAAGATCACTCCTAGTTGGTGGTTCAAACAAAAAAATGAGTGGAAGAGTAAAATCAGCAAACAACCCACCATCAATTAACACGCCCTTATGACTCTCTGGATAAATGCTGACAGTAGTCCAAACTTACTTCTGGATTCTGGCCCTAATATTCATATCTTCAACAACCAGAGATATTTCTCCTCACTAAAAATGAAAGAAAAATTGGAAGAGGTCAAAACTGGAAATCTCAAAGCAAACCTAAAGATACGCGGCACAGGGACAGTGAAACTATAATGGAAGGACTCAATCATTGCTCTGGAAGATTCCGCCTATATCCACAAAATAGTTGTGAATCTCATCAGCCCAGGATTACTAGCAAGCAAAGGATGCAATCTTACTCAAAATGGAAATCAGTTCCATGTCACAAGGATGGGTCAGAATATACTTAGAGGTTCTATCACAGACAACCTTTTTGTTATAGAGAAGCCTAGGATGATAGGGAAAGGCATCCCAGTCAATCATATCAACCACTCACCTAACTCGGCGTGGAATCAAGGTCTATCTCTTGAAGAAATCCACACGATGTACGGTCACCCCGCAATTTCTACTCTCAAGCCAATTCTCAAAGGCCTTTTCTCTAACGACAAACTGAACTACTTTCAATGCAACAGTTGCGCAAAGAGAAAGATTTTTAGATCTCCGTTCTCAGCATTATCAACTCCCTCAAATAAACCTCTCAAACAAATCCACCTTGAAATTGTTGGACCAATCTCTCCACAGTCAAAGAACGGTCACTCATACCTTCTGACCCTGGTGGACAATTACTCCTGCTATTTAGCCGCTTTCCCTCTCAATTCTAATGATGAGACTCCAAAAGTGGTTATCAATATACTCAAGATTGAAGCTAAAAGACTTAAATACTATCCCTCTGAGATCTTCTCCAACAAAGTAACAGAGTTCACTAACTTGACTCTCAAAGACTTTGCAAAATCAAAGCACATCAAGCTGATGACATCTGAACCTTACCACTCCCAACATAATGGCCAGGCAGAAAGAGCCAATGGCACTATAATTGAATCAGCTTGGGCAACCTTTTTTTCCTCTTGCTTCCCAAAAACCTACTGGCACATAATCACAAGGAGTTGCTGCTTCATGCTCAACCAAATCCCTAGGGAAGGTAATCACCTTTCCCCCTGGGAACTCATGTTCAATAAGAAACTTCCAGCTAATTATCTTAAACCTGTGGGCTCACCTCTGATATATCTCAAGAATTGCGTTCAAAAAGGAAGAAAGTTTGATGAAAAGGGGACAAAGGGTTACTAGTTTGGTTTAATCCCTCTTTTCACTCTTATATCATTCTTAACTCATTAGGCTCCATTATTGAAACAAAGCATGTTAAATTCCTCAAGACACATCTGCACAGCTTCCCTCTCCTAGAATCAACCGGAATGGATCTCTTCTCTCATGAACCACAGAATCTCAACAAGTCAGACTTCTCCACCGTTGACAAGCAATTTACGTTTTGGAACAATTCAAATACCAACTTGGACTCGGACTCCAATCCCAATATTCCTGAAGCTCCTGATTCTGATTCTGATTCACTCAACTCTGCTCCGCAAATTTCTCCTTCACCAGAACCTACACAAGTCTCTGCCCCCAAACCACCTAAAAATGAATCATACCAACAACCAAAACATGAGACTCATAGACCACAACATTACGGATTCCATCACTATTATGAACCACCATCATACAAAGCAAGCCAAAACTGTCCCAAATGGCCCAAATGGGAGAAAGCCACTGAAGAAGAATTAGACTCTATAGAACACCAAGAGGTCTGGGAAGACTATTACAAAGAACCTCATAACATCCTTAACACCACCTGGGTCTTCAAAGTAAAAGAAAACTGTCATGGACAACCGGTAAAATATAAAGCAAGATTGTGTGTTCAGGGGTTTGATCAAATCCTGGGCAGCAACTACAATGAGACGTGGACCCCCAATGGAAAACTTGGCTCATTAAGAGTCGCTCTTTTGCATGGACTAAAAGAAAAAATGAACTTCACTCAATTCAATGTAAAAGGAGCCTTCCTCCATGCACCCCTTGAGGAAGAGGTTTTCATCAAAACCCCCAAAGGATCTCATAGAAAATCTCCCTATCTCAAACTTAAAAAATCACTGTAAGGGCTAAAACAATTTCCTAAAAATTGGTACAAGACAATGACTTAGTGGATAAAGTCTCAAGGCTATCTTGAATCAAGCAGCAATCCCTTCCTTTACTACAATCCTAAATTGCAGGAAGTACCCTACTTCCATGTGGACAACCTCATTCACGTTGGAAAGAGTAAGATCTTTGAGTCAAGCTTCTTAACACAATTCAAAAACTCTTCTTGCCATTCACCTAACACAATCCTAGGCATGCTGATGGAATTAAAAGAGAATGATATCCTCTTGAGTCAACCAAAGCACATAGACTGGGGATTAGAAGAGCTAGGTCTCACTGAATTCAAGGACACCCGTTCTCCCCTAACCCAAAACTTACATCTAGAGCTGGCTACCAGTGAATATCACGCTGAATTCACTCAAACAAACATCAACTTCCAATTGGTAACCGGTCTTCTTAACCATCTTGCTCAGTATACTCAACCCAATATTGCCTTTGTGGTCTCTAGTCTAGCTAGATTCAACTCAAAGCCTGGTATGACCCATTGGAGGGAAGCTTGCAAAGTGTGGAAATATCTCAAAACTACAAAAGACAGGAAACTTGTCCTCCAATTCAACCCAAATGAGAAAGCTATAGCTGGTTACAGCAATGCAACATGGGGGGATGATCCCTCTTCTCAGAAGTCTCAGACCTGTTTCATTATTTTCCACTATGGCAGTCCTGTCGTTTGGAACACGTCAAGACAAAGAAACATCACTTACTCGTCTACCAAATCTGAGCTCAACATGTTGCTTGACTGTTTCTTAGAAGTCAAATTGGTTGTCAACCTCATAAGTGAAATCTATTGCCTTCCCAGTCCCAAGCCTGTTCTACATATCAACAACAAAGGACTTAATGACAAGATCAAGCCATTTGGCTCTCACTCTAAGTCTTGCCACATTGATATCAAAACAAAAAGTCTAAGGGAAGAGTTTCAAGGCTGCAAATTTGATCTCTTGTTAATCACTACAGAAGACATGGTGGCGGACTTGCTTACTAAAGCCTCATTGATCAACTCCCTAAGTCTTCTTCAGAAATTCATCTTTGGCTCTACCATGTCTCAGTCTCAAGAACTGCTCCATCCTACCAGACATACGGAGTGTTAGGAATGCCACTTGATCTCACACTTGAAGGACAAATACTCTCTCTTTGACTACTATGATCTGAAACCTGTCCCTGGGAGATCCCCCCCCCGGGGGTCTTTGGCTCTTCTTGAGAGAGGGACTGGCCAACGTGGGGGAAGCCTCCCCTTTGGTTTCTATTGATTTCTTTTCTTGTCTATTTGTCTTTTTTTTTCTTCTTTTGTTAATTTTTTTTCCTCTTGGTTTATTTATTCTTTTACTCATCATTCAAATCTATACGTCCTTCAAGCTGTCTACTTTTCAATCTGGCGCACTCAATCATCCAACACCTCAATTGATTCTCAGCCAGTACTTGCTGCCATTCCTTGCCTGGTAAGATGATTCCCAACTCAACTCTATGATCAACTGTCAACCTGCTTATGTCTCTGTCAAACCATCCCATATCTCTCTCCTGTCTTGAATCTATATCTTCCAGCCTTCTCAGTCTCTTGTGTCCACATTACCTGTTGGTTGTATTTGTCTTCTTCTTCTATTTGATCTCTTTTCTATTTTGATTCTGACTGAAAAATCTAGTCTTCTGGTTCTTAGTCCTCATATAAAATCTTGGAAGTCTTATCACTCTTCAAATGCAAGAAACTTAACCTGGATTACCTATGCCCTATAGAAAACCCAGTCATGTACATTCCCAAAGATAGGCAGGTCTTCTCAAAGCTGGAACCTTGGGGTCTATTTGGGAGAATCATTGGCTATAATGACAATCTGCTGTTGTACAAGGTCTTGACATCCAAAAACAAGATTGTAAACACTAAGAACATCTCTCTGCTCAATTTTGACACTGATCCAAAGAAGGTTACCAAAATCATAACAGTTGATGACTGGTTTGAGAAAGTGATTTTAGAAGCTGCTACAGATTTCCATCCTTCCAATGCTAGTCAACAGCCCAAAATTGCTGTGAACCCGTTAAATACTCCAACTCCTAGTGAAAATAATGAATCCAGAAGTTCTCCAGATGATCAGAGAGATCTAGTCAATCTTGAACCCACGCTCACAATGTCTCTCCGTGGCAATAGTCCTGAACCAGCTCAGGTGTGGAAACAAAGAGTGTGGAAATCCCCTAGTTGTCCTCAAGTTTGAGAGTTAATGGTCCAAGCATCTGTAAGGAGGTTGGATGCAATGAGTTTAAATAGAGAGGGAGAGAGATAGAAAGTCCTTGTTCCTTGTTCCTTCAACCCTTCCCATCCTCTTTGCTAAGATAAGATGCTCCTCCCTTCCAGGTTGAGGGTGCGGTTTAAGTAACCTCCCCCTCAACCCTAACCTAAGTACAACCAGAAGCAAGCAAGAATAATGAAATACAACCCCTAAGTACAGAAACCTAGCCCCAATCCTATCCTTCCATCCCATAATCCACATCCCATATCACATATCCCATACCCTATATCCATCAGTATTGCCCGCCTGCCATTACATCCACCCAGTTTGTAATTCTCATTGCGCGTCCCTTGCACTGCGCCCACCTCAGAGCCCCCCGCGCATGTCTGCATCCGCCCAATGCGCCATTCCAGATATCCAAAGTACACCCGCGCAATCCAATCCAATTGGATCCACCCCACGTCTTCAGATGCCAAGCCCAACCTGACTGCTGCTGAGCCGGCAGAACATCCTTCTGCAGCAAGGCTGAACCTATTGCTGAGCGCGCAGCCAATTAGAACTTGCATCCATAAAAGAACACCATATCCCCCCAAAATTTATTTCTGTTCCCAGAGATACACCACTGTCTCACCTACCCCAACCATTCTTGATCTTCCCCATACCAGCCACTACCCCTTTGCACCCTTCCCTCTACCACACCAACTACCTCCCTTGCTGTAGAGACTCCTGTGGGATTATATAAAAAGTAGAAAATAGCTTTCTGGCAGTCCTTGAAGGGGAATTTAGTATTACTTTTACTCCTTTGGAGTATTAGTATATACTAAGAGTGGTTTTGAATTGCCTGCCCTTCTAGTAATATGGTAAGTCTGCACAATAATTTATTTAATTTAATGGCTGGTTTCTTTGAGACTTAATATAGGTCTCAGATTAGACCTAGATTAATTATTAACTGCAATATTGGTAGGATTTGTTGAAGAATAGACCAGATGTATTGGACTATTGGTTAATTTATTGATTGGATATGTTTAATCTTAACCAATACCCCAATATTAAAGGGTTCAAGGTTTTATCAAAGGGCTGGTTCAGGAGAGGACCCAAGGATGGGTTTACCCACAGGAAGCTGGGTAGAGGAAGGGTTGGTTGTTTCTTTTTGTTGTGCTCTCTTTCTTTGTAAGGTTTATTTACTAACTAGTGGGTGGGGTTTCTTTAATATGGTGCTGAATATTTAGGTCACAGAAGAACCCTTATTCAAGCACCTGATGGGTGGTTTAATTGGTTAAAGATGGGTAATAACTTGGTTTCTGATTTCTTGTTTTCCTTTATAACTTATTCACTACTAATATTTATCTGGGTAGGTACCACAGATGGATGGGCCAAGAAGGCCTGATAGGGTAGATGGGGATAGCTAATGGCCAGATGGCATACTGAGATGGGTGATGAGTCAACTTGGATAGGGCAGAGAGGCCCTCCTTAAATATAAAATCCTTCCCCTAGGGGAGCTCAAGGCTGCCCCTGAGGGTTCCCCCTGTTCTGGTGAGGAACAGTGAGCTACAATTACATGAGACATTTTAGCTGGTTGAAAAAGGCTTGTACAGTTACATGAGGCATTTCTTCTGTTTGGGAAAAGCTGGTACAGGGTTTTCATGCATGCACAGCCCTGCATAAACTGCTGTGAAGTGCAGATACAATGTATTCATGTGCAGTACTGATGGTTGGTCTGGTGCTACTTGATTCTCCCTACATGTGCTGCTGTTCATTCACTGGTGATTTGTTTGGTGCTGCATGGTCTTGACTGCCTGCATATATTGCTGGGTAGTGCTGGGGGTTGTTGTTACTGGTGGTTTGCTGGGTATCACATGCTTCTTGTAAAAAATAAAGAGAGCTTGAGCTCTAGTGAGATGAAAAGATTAAAGAATGAGTGAAAGGGGCTTGTAACGTCAAGCGTAACGGACCTGAGATCAGGAGGAAAAGGACACTCCGGTTGATGTATTGGCTGAACAGATGATGAATTCCACTTGAGAGCATTGGTGTTTATATAGACTAAATACACTATAGGCTGACAAGTGGTTGAGTACAAAATGAATAAGGTAAAATTATCTTAAGCAGTTTAAGTGACATGGTAAGTGAAATGCTATGACAAAAGAGTCTGATAGCCATGACCAAACAGTCTGATAATCACAATACTACAACACAGCCCATTTACATTTTACCTGTTGTTTTAGTACTTGAAGGTTAAAAATAATAAGATCAAACCAATTCAATAAATGGTACTCTGAACTCCAGTGAAAGTCACATAAATGAAAACTCAAACTCTAACACACCCGCTTGACTTGCACTGGAGGAAGTTACTGTCCTAAAAAGGAATCTAACTCTTTTTCTTCAATTAACATAATGTTCTACTAACTGTTGGAATAATTCTACATACAGGTTAGTGACTGATTAATAAGATGAGCTGAATGACTGGTAAAATTCCTGGGGCATTTCTTATTCTAACTGCTATCTTAATGATTTCTACTATTTGCTGGAAAATTCTTCAGTTCAAATGGTGAATTACTTGTAAGATGCGTTGAATTTGTTCAAGGTTGGGTTTAATTGTGTGGATCTGATAAAATTGAGTTGTTTGATTTTCGGAGTTGAGTACTTGACTGGAGTAGTTCTTGATTTCAATTGACGTTTTACCTGTTGAAGGTTTTTGATACCCAAGCCGAGTTCACTATTATATAGCCCGGTCAGGTTTCTGATATAATCTAGGTAGATGGTCGCCAGGGTGGAGTTCTTAGATGCTAGATCTCTGGATTGATAGTAAAGGTTGGGCACAATTTCCAGAGGGGGTAAGAATAGGAGTAAGAAATCAGAGTTGATTTGATTGACAATTGGATTTGATTGGAGGGATTGAATCTGATCAATTAATTCCTTGGCTTCAACCTTGACCCAATAAATGGCGTGCTCAAAGCCGATCTGATGACCGTTGACGTTGCCGTTCTGAAAAGTGTTGTTCTTGATGACATCCGTCCATATATCAATGATATCATTGATCCCAATCCATACACTGTGTAGAACTCTTGCATCCTTCAAGCTAGCCCTCTGGATCTTTCCATCACTAATATCCTTGACATACATTTCCATCTGAGTCCTTGTATCTGGTGCGTTGACCTTGACAAATTGATTGTTGACGGTCGCATCTCCATAGGCGTAATTTAGGGAACTGATTGACTTGCCGGTTAGGGTCGAGGCAGCTAAATACTCGCCAAACATGGGGCTGTTGGTGAATCTTCCCTGCCAATAGGGAGCAGGCCTGATCGTATTGGCATAGATGGATGATTGAGGATGAGCATCATCACAATTGGAAGCTCCAAAGATAGCAACGGCAGAGTAGGCATTCTGACTCCAGGAGTTCTTCAGTCGATCCGGGAAGCTTCCGAACAAGTTGTCGGTGCCAGTCTGATGACAACTGACAATTAAATTTGGGGGGTTCGGATCACTCAATGGTTGATTGTTGGCCAAGGGGTGGTGATGCTTGGAACCTACAATGGCGGCAACAAGGATCGAGGCCAAGACAACGACGCAGAGGATACCAAGGACGAGGTACTTTTTGATGATCATCGTCAACTCAAGCCAAGCTCACGAGGGTCGGAGGAGCAAAGAGGTTGCTTGGTTTGATTTCTTATAATTAAGTATTTCTAACGTCAACATGGATCGTTTGGTCTCATCTGGGTTGTCTGGTTCCATTTCATTGAGGATATCAACCGTTTGAAGTTCTTGCTTGAGGTCTTTACACATCCCGACCATTGAAAAGTGTCGATTTTGACCTCTGGGGCGGTATCAGATGATGGAGCAAAAGAAAGCGGTCTCGCCATCAGGGGTGGAAAGAATATCATCCATCTTGCAACCTGCGCAAGAGTTGCTATCCATCAATCGGCCTCCCACACGCTAACGAAAGGACGATTCAGTTCAAGACGGCTTGAGGAGGTGAGTCAAGTACTTCTTGAGATGCTAGGTTATCTTGATTGTTCAATCAGAGTTGATGGCTGATGCCGTCAAAGTAGATGGATAGGATGAGCATGAATGTCAATGACAAGGCTCATCCCCATCTCACCCCCTCGCCAAAAGAGTCAAAGACCAATTTCTGGATAAGACTATTGAAGGCGACCAGTTGAATAAAAGATGGTTGGCTCAGGTTGGACATAGGCTTTTAACCGTGTAAAAAATAAAGAGAGCTTGAGCTCTAGTGAGATGAAAAGATTAAAGAATGAGTGAAAGGGGCTTGTAACGTCAAGCGTAATGGACCTGAGATCAGGAGGAAAAGGACACTCCGGTTGATGTATTGGCTGAACAGATGATGAATTCCACTTGAGAGCACTGGTTTTTATATAGACTAAATACACTATAGGCTGACAAGTGGTTGAGTACAAAATGAATAAGGTAAAATTAGCTTAAGCAGTTTAAGTGACATGGTAAGTGAAATGCTATGACAAAAGAGTCTGATAGCCATGACTAAACAGTCTGATAATCACAATACTACAACACAGCCCATTTACATTTTACCTGTTGTTTTAGTACTTGAAGGTTAAAAATAATAAGATCAAATCAATCCAATCAATGGTACTCTGAACTCCAGTGAAAGTCACATAAATGAAAACTCAAACTCTAACACTTCTGACTACATAAATTGCTGTGTGGTGCTGTGGTGGGTTGATACTGCATGGTTCTGACTGCCTGCATATATTTCTGGGTAGGCCTGTGGTACTTGTACTGGTAGTCTGTTTGGCATCACATGCTACTGGCTGCATAAATCGCTGTGTGGTGCTGAGGTTTTTTGGTACTGCATGGTTCTGGTTGAGCCTGTTTCCACTTCCTCCTGCATATATTGCTCCTGTATACTTCTGCACAGCCTTCTGTATGTATGTTTGCTTATTTTGTTTGGTCCTGGTTGAGACTGGTTCCACTTCCTCCTGCCTGCACTGTTCCTGTACACTTCTGCACAGCCTCCTGTATGTATATTTGCTTGCTTTCTGGGTGAGGTGATAGGAGCTGAACTAGCTGTACTTCCTCCTGTATCTGAATTGCTGTATTCTGGTTGGGGTGACAGGGTTGGTGTATGGTCCTGGTATTGAGGGTAAGCTGTTACTGGCATGTATTTGAGATTTTACAAGGTATGTCTTGTGTCTTCTACAGAGATGTGACACCTGGTTGGGTATGAGTTTGCCACAGTTGGAGGTTTGTTAGACTGTATCTTCTAATCCATGAGAGATAGGGGGATACTTTGGCTGAGTGACTATGGGTTATTTGTGATGTAGAATCCAATTCTGAGGTTAATTTGAGGGGTTGAGCTGTTTTTACACTAGAAAAGTGAGTCTGATGGCTATAGGACAAGTTTGGACTACCACATCTCTCTTTTCCATCACTCTGTGCAATTTCTTTTCCCAAAACGGGTAGGTGTGCTTGCTAATTCCTTGCGGTTGTGCTTGCACTGCTTGATTTTGCAGCCACTGTTGCTGCTTGCTTAGCGCGGGAATGCCTCCACCCCAATCTGGCTCCTGTCCTAGGCCGCACAAGAGGGCTTTTTCCCAACCTATTTGTGGTTTTGGACAACAACACAATTTTAGAGGTCTTGTGGACTCTGCCAGGTTCACCACTTTGCTGCCCTCCTCCGAGTAAGGGTCGCGACTCAGCTTTGCCTTTTTGTTGCGCTGGGCCTCCCCGGAAGGAGGAATACCCGGACTTTGCAGCCTACCAAGTTCCTCTTTGTTACTGGGCCGACTGCGTCCAAGTAAATCAAGACTTAAGGCACCCGCGTGTCAAGGAGATACTCAGACAACAGGCAACACCCCCTCCAGCTCCTCCTCCGGTTCCTCCTTTGGCTCCTCCTTCAGTCCCTTGGGCCGCTTCTGACCCAGCACCACACCCCAACCCAAGGCCTTCAATGGACCCAGCAGAGAGGCCTATGACTCCACAGGCCGCTCCCCAGCGGTCCCCCATCCTGATCCTATCATTGCCTTTGGCCAGACTGAGCCCCCCAAATGATCCCCCAGGAAACCCCTTGTTGCTCCATTCTCCTTTGGATCAAGCCCAGCTCTGACTCCGGCTCCACCTTGCGCGTTTAATCCCAAAATCCTGGAAGTCCCCACTGGGCTGGCGCTAAGGGAGGTGCGATTTGATGACTTTTCAGCCAAGTTGGACAACCCTCTCCGGCGGTTTCTCTCAGCTCCAGGGGCCCATGCAATCAAATCCCCAAGTGAACCCTTGGCGGCCTTCCAAGTACTTGTGGAAGCGGCCCAGTTGGAAATGGTGGAGGTTATGGACCTGATTTAGGCGGATTTCCCCCACCCCTTTTCCTCTTCTCCTTTCCTTACTTTCTTTTCCTGCGCTTCCTTTATTGATTCCCAAAGAAATACATGTCTTTGAGTGGGCCTCCTCTTATCAAGTCTTGTGCAAACAACCCTGAGCCCTCAGAAAGTCAGAAAAGAAAGAACTGAGATTCATTCTGCCTTGCGTGCAATTGCGCAACTGTGAGTTCTGCCTGCGTGCTTTTCCTTTGTAAGGAACCCGGAGTTCCAAAAGGTACCTGGACCGCCGCAGATAAACGTCCACACATTTCCCCGTACCCATCTACAGAACAGAGAGAGCACAAAGAAAACCAGCAGCGTGCGCACATCCTTGAGAGATGAGAAAGAGAAAAAGTATCTGCCCCAAACCATCCATACCTTCCACCTATAAGATAAACAAAGAAAACTTAAGGAGGTTTTTTTTGTTTTTTTTCTAAGCACCAAACTGTTGCCAAGCCCGCGCCTTGCTCTTTGACCCACATCTGTTCTGTGCCACGCCCTTTCCTGGTTCCCTGAATCATCCATTGGAAATAGTTCATGCGTTTGAATCCGGAATGTGGGGCTTGTCCTTGCATTTCCATACCTGGCTTGCGCCGTGCCCGTGTCCCAAATCAGACCTTCCCATCCTGCGCTAGCTTCCCCCCCAACTTGGCTGCTGTCCTCAGCTGATGCCTCAACAAATCCCACAGAGGTTGCGTCTACCCGCCAATTCTCCAAACTTCCGTCCCAAGGCGCCTTCTGCCGCCAAAGCCCCCGCAACCCCAACTTCCTTCTAACCAGCCATGCCGTTGAGACCTAATTCCTCCCCGTTCTGCACCTGAAGCCCTGCCACAAGTATCCGTCCACCAATGCCAAAACCTCCGCTAGCCATGATGGCACAGGGCCCATCCTTGGCCCATCCATCCTGCACTCCCTGCGCTCCACGTCCTTCCATCCCATGTGCATCCTCCCCACCATCAAAGGGTTTTTTCTCTGGTTGCAATCCTCCCACGCCTGGCCCATTCCTTCCGCCACCGCTCCTATCCTCTCCAAAAAACCCGCCTGTCATTCATTGGTTCCCAAATTGCACAAAATATCCGCTCCTGGTTCCCTTTCCGCAAGACCCATCCGCTGTTCACCGCTTCCCAAATTGCGCAAAATATCCGCTCCTGGTTCCCTCTCCGCAAGACCCGTCCACTGTTCACCAGTTACCAAATTGCGCCAAATATTCGCTCCTGGTTCCCTCTTCCTTGCTTGCTTCATAGAAACAGTTTGAACCGATTCCGCAAAGACCCACTTTCCCAACACATACCCTGTCTCCTCTGGGGATACCAATCCCGCGTTTGAATCCATTTTCCGGTTCTTGTGTCCAAATTTCCACAGCCCTCATTGTCCCCAAACGTGCACACCTGAGGCGCGGGTGTGCTAGCAAGCTGGAGACCCTTCAAATAGATCTCAAGGTCCCTTGCCAGCTCTGCAAGTTTGCTAACCCAAGGGATGGTTGCTGGTGGTGGAGCTTCCCCATAATTCAATTCTCTGGCTTGCTTGAAATTGCCCTCCCAAGAGCAAGGATCACGCTTCCCCCATCTTGCCAACATGTCCACCTTCAGTTTTGGCCAATCCAGGTTCTAGTATCCCCCCATCTCTTCTATGTCCCAACACTCCTCTGCATTCATGATGAACAGGACAACATGGCGCGCCTTATTGGAATCCAATGCGTCTTCAGATTCTGCAATCAATTCATATTGTGAGAAGAATTGCTCCACACCCACCGCGTCAAATCAAAGGTGAGGTTAGTCCTTTGGATCAATGAGAAGATGGCGGGAGGAGGAATAAAAAGGAGGGGAAACTTCTGGTAGCATCTTGGGTACCTTCCAGGGACTTTGAGAAAAGAGTTCCCGGCCAGACCCCCAGATGTGGAAACAAAGAGTGTGGAAATCCCCTAGTTGTCCTCAAGTTTGAGAGTTAATGGTCCAAGCATCTGTAAGGAGGTTGGATGCAATGATTTCAAAGAGAGAGGGGGACAGATAGAAAGTCCTTGTTCCTTGTTCCTTCAATCCTTCCCATCCTCTTTGATAAGATAAGATGCTCCTCCCTTCCGGGTTGAGGGTGTGGTTTAAGTAACCTCCCCCTCAACCCTCACCTTAGTAAAACCATAATCAAGAATGAATAATGAAATAAAACCCCTAAGTACAGAAAACTAGCCCCAATCCTATCCTTCCATCCCATAATACACATCCCATATCCCATATCCCATTCCCCATATCCCATTCCCCATATCCATCCATATCTCCCGCCTGCCATTACATCCACCCGGTTCATCCTTCTCATGAGGCCTCCCTTGCTCCGCGCCCAACTAAGAGCCCCCCGCGCATGTCTGCATCCGCCCAAGGCGCCATTCCAGATATCAAAGGTACACCTGTTCAATCCAATCTGCCAATCTGTCCAATCTGATCCAATCCACCCCACATCTCCAGATGCTGAGCCCAACTTGACTGCTGCTGAGCCCGCAGCGCCGCTTGCTGCGGCAAGGAAGGACCCATTGCTGGGCGCGCCGCCACTGCTGATTGCACAGCGCGCAGCCAATTCCAACTCGCATCCATAAAAGAACACCACACCGGTTTGCATTTCCCAGATACAACTTACGTGATAGAACCTCTGCAGTAAGGCCGCAAAAATATTCTTACTAAACTATCAAGACTACAGAGAAGCCTAACCGGTGTGTTGAAAGGGGTGCGGAGCTCAATTATATTGAATCTCAAGAAGTCTGGGAGGACTATGACAGTTATCCCAAGCGTTATCTTAGGACAATGTGGCTCAATAAGTTTAAACCAGCAACCAAGTTCTTTCTGCAGAAACGTAAATTGCGAATTTGCATTATTGGAAATCTACAGACACCAGGACTTGACTTCACAGATACATAAGCTCCTACAGGAAAGTTCACCAGTCTCATTCTGCTTCTATTGTATGCTCTTGACCGTAACTTGGAGATTTGGCAATTTGAAGTGAAGGGTGCATTCCTTTTTGCTCCTCTTGACAAGGAAATTTTCATTTTGGAACCAGAAGAAAGCCACAGATCTTCTAAATTTCTTAAACTGCAAAAATCTCTCTATGGCTTGCAGCAGGCACCGTCAAATTGGTACAGGACGCTCACACACTGGCTAGAGGATATTGGCTATGTTCCATCTACCGCAGAACCTTGTCTTTTCAATCATTCAACTTAACACTCCTCCTTGTATTTCCATGTCAATGATCTAATTGTGGTTGGCAATGTGAATTGGTTTTAGGAACAGTTTCTCCTTAGGTTCCCTGGATTAACGGCTCATCCTCTGGACACCATACTTGGGATGGAGTTTACTCAGATAGGCGGGGCTATAACTCTTAGTCAAAAAAAGCTCATCGCAAAGGTTCTGGAAGATCTCAACCTACAAGATGGGAGGCCAGTTATGACTCCTCTCATGCTGGGGATACAGCTTACGTCTGCATCTCTTAGCAATCAGGCCAGTTTCAACAAGCTGGGTGTAAATTCCAGAAAGTACACAGGGCTCCTCAACTATCTGGCCTGCCATACTTGGCCTGACATTTCTGCAGCAGCTTCCATTTTGTTCCAATTCAATCACAATCCTGGTATGTTGCACTGGAAGTAAGTCTTGCATGTATGGAAGTACCTTCTGGGAACGTCTGAGGCATCCTTGAATCTGAATCCTAAGGATAGTGGTGGGACCTTATTGAGTGTCTATACTGACTCAAGCTGGGCAGATGAACTTCACACAATACAATCCCAGACTGGCTACTTCATCTTCTGGAAACCAGCCCTGATTGCTTGGAAGAGCAGGAAACAATCAAATATAATGCTTTCCTCCACAGAAGCTGAACTGAATGCGCTCATCAAAGGGGCTCAGGAATCACTCTGGATCAAGTCAATCATCTGCAACCTCTGGAGGCGATCTTCCCAACCCCCTTGCGTATTCAAAGTTGACAACAAAGGCTTAGTCAATAAGACCCTACATTTTGGCTCCAATTCCAAGACAAAATACATTTATATGAAGATGAAATGGCTTTGAAATCAGCAATCCCAAGGAAAAATTCAGGTTTTGCTGATCCCCACCGGATCTATGGGGCTGATACGCTCACAAATCCATCTAGCAGACAGTCCTTTGACTGCTCACTTCAAGATGTTTCAAACTCATGTTGCACTGAATTATGAGGGGGTGTTGGAGATGTTATTCTCTTGTGTCCTTTACTCCTATCTTCATATTTCCTTTTTATTCTATTATATTTCTTTATTTATTCTCATTCTCCTCTTGACCTTGTCCACTTTGGGCCTCTTCCTTCAGACCTCACAGAGCAGGCACATATGCATATGTCATATTCACTTTACCAGCTGTTGCCCGATCTATTTCAGACAACACCTTAGTCTTCCTCCGGCAATTGGGCTTTTTGATGGGCCAACTTTCTCTCCTTCATTCCTTCCCAATAACAGCAAGGATTTGCTTCAACTCTCCATTGACTTACTGGAAGGAAGATTGGTCCCAGAAGAAATTTCAGGCTAATTTGGTGCAACCATTTCCCATCCAGCACTTTCATTCACAGTCTGATTTGTTTCTACCAGCTCTGTCTCTTTTTCTGGTTCTTCTTGTCATCATTTCTTTTGTTCATTTTCATTGAAGCATTGGGTATGATCAATTTGTAGAACCTCTTTTCCATACTCTCTGTCTGACTTTGTGATACAGTTCTGGTTTTACACCTCATTTGATTCTTATAGAAAGAAATATCAAATTCTTACATGGACTTGTCAATTTTGAAGGACTGAAAATGGTGCCAGTTTTGTGCAAGCTTCACGGCTGATGTGCTGAACTTCCATGCCACCAATCTGAAAATCAGGTAAGACAAACCATAGTCTTGCATCTCTTTCTGGAGATCTGACTGTAGCATTTCAAAGAAACTTGCTTGCCCAACTCTCTCAAAAATTATTTTTTTTCAGGGTATCAAGTAGAAGTTGGAATCCAATATGTGTTTTCTATCCATTCCCTTGAGTTATTTACCCCACTGAAACAAATTGATGCCATTGTGGTGTAGAATGGATTTGATTTTTATATGGCTGATTGCACCAGAAATGATTTTACCACAGAGTTTATTCCCCTTGAGTTTTGATTTTTCCTCCTCCAGGTGGGCTGGAGCTGTTTCCATGTGTGGGGAAAAGCTCCAGTCTCCTTTGGGTCCAGAGAATTTTGGCAAGGAAAAATTTTTGTCTTGGGTCAGCTGCCATATATTGCGCAAGAGTGTTGGGTTTGTTCCTGAGTGGGAAAATGCTTGAAACAGTTTGGGAATGACAGATCAATTGTTGATGAGTAGTGGTTGGTCTTTGTTTTTGGTAATCAGTCAGGCAGCTGAATTCCACAGCCAATTCTTGCGGGGGAAATTTAAAAATGGTGGGGTGTGGCTTGTAGGAAAGAGGGGAAACAAGAGAGGGAAAAGGAAAATGAAAATTGGAGAATGGAACAGAGAGGAGAGGGTGCAATGTGTTAGGAAACAAAAATTCAGGTTGATGTAGGGAAAAGGAAGACAAGAGAAACCAGAAGGAAATGGGAGAGGAAAAGGAGAAAGAAAGGAGAAAGAGGAAAAAATTCAGTGAAGGCACTGACACCATTCTGGTCAAATCCACCCCTGGTGTTAGCAAAGCAACAGGGATTTTTCCAGGTGGAAAAGCTGACCTATAGGCCTCAGTAAATTTTTTGGAATACCTTCAGCAGTGGATAGAGAGTGAGGGTTGTTTAACAAAAGGACAGTGAGGATGGATGCTTCCAAAGAGAAAAAAGGCTCAAAACCTGTTAACCATATTTCTCAATATGTTTCATTACTTTCAATTAAAAACTCTTGTATCTAACACCACAGAAATCTGCATTTCACTTGCTAGCAACTGCCATGAAAGAGCTCTTGCCCAATGTATGTCCAAGCTCATGCCAAGTTCCTACCAAGCTCAGGTCAAGCTCCTACCAAGCTCATGTCAAAATTTATTGAGGCTCCAATGCCCAGTCACTTACTGTGCACAATGCATAGATTGGAGATGAATATATCAGGAAATGATCAAGGAAATGATATCAAACTCTATCTTCAAGGATGAAAACTTCATGAATCAAGTCTGGGATGAAAATTTTGACAAAGCAAGAAAACATCTCAACCAAACTTCTGGAAATTCCTCTCAAAGTTACTGGATGAAATTCCCTTCCCATGGTTTCCTGCTTGCAGATACATACAATAGACCAGTCATACTTTTATCTAAGTTGCTGCCATCAACTTATTTGCACCTCAATTCACCTCCAACTGCCAATTCTCAAATGTCCCCCATATGTTTGATTGTAGGAAGATGTACAAAGCCAGTCTGAGCTGAATGGATAACAGGTTGGATATTAACAATTAATTATTTTGGAAGATTTTCAGCACATATTTTCTTTCCACTAAAATTCTGACTGTGGCCAACTCCCCAATTAGATCACCTTTGGAAGAATTTTACTAGCAAGGAAGCACAAAAATGGGAAGATTTGATTCATAATAACTTGGAACTTGGTTTGAGGATTTTGTTTCCTGGTAGTAAAAATAATAAATTAGTACAAATTGATCTTGATTGAATCATTATTCTGGTTGTTTTATCAATTTTTCATATTTTTCTTTACTCATTGATTTGGAGCAAAAAACACCGCTTTTGTGTTTTCAATTATGAGTTCTTTGGGAAAAAATAAGCTAGAAAAAATATCCGGATAATCCTTCTGGGCCCTTTGCAATTCTCACTAAAATAATGAAAACTGAAAATTTGGAAAATCTCATGGAAAAATAACAAAAAAAATTGAAAGTAATGTCTCATTTTTTATTTAAATATCATTATCTGGTGGGAAAGTGAAGTAATAAAATTCTGCAAAAATTAAAATTGAATGGCCTGCCATATTTGGAAAATTTTCGTCTCTTCAGATTTCTCAAAATAATCAAAGAAAAAAGATTAAAAATGTGAAAAGATTTGAGACATGGTGCATTTTTTTTCATTTTTTTGAGGGAAATTTTGAAGGCCTTAAAAACTGCCAAAATTTTTCAGATTTATTCTGCAGGGGTTTGAGATGCCCTCCTACTCCCTAGAATTTTTTTTTTTTTTGACAACCCCCAAAAACCACATTTTTTCCAGGTTTAACGCGTGCGTTAGGGACATCAGGGACATTGTGGGGACATCCAAACCGCATGATTTCCAGGTTTGGGGGCTTGAAAAACAGCGAGCCCAATTTTTATTTGTATTTTTATTTTTAGGGAATTATTTTTCTCATGCCCCCAATGCTTTAAATCACAGATTTTTATGTCTCTGGGACATCACTCCCACACAGATAAATCCTTTTTTTCATGGTTTTTCAAGGATTTATTTTTTTTTGAAATTTGACCCGCAGCCCTGTAGTTAGGCATCTCAAACCCTTATAAAGAATCCTTGGGAATTTTTGAAGCATGATAACACCTCAAAAATTTCATTTGAAAAACCAAATTTCTCATTGCATGTTTAATCAATTTTCTTTTAGTGATTGAAACTTTTGGAATGTTTAAAAATAATGAAGCAGATTAATATTATTGTTTTTGGTGTTTTTTATATTTATAATTAAACCTTAAATAATTCATTTATAACTCCAAAAAAAAATAAAAAATAAAATAAAATTTCTCAATGTGTATTTGGATCATTTCCTTTGAATTCTTAATTATGTTTTTAGGGTGGATTAAGCTCTCAGATATTTGATAAAATATTTAAAGAGCTTTTTATGATTTATATCTTCCTTTGTGGATGTATTCTTACACCTTAAATAATTAATTCCAAACATTTAAAACAATCAAATTTCTCATTGCATTTTTTGATCCTTTTGGCTGCCTTTTAAATTGATTTTTTTGGTGGTTCAAGCTTTAAAAAAGTTATGTAAACAATCAAGAAGCATTGTACATTTATTGGGAATTTTCGGATGTATTTTTGGCCTCCAAAAATTGAATCCAACATCAAAAAAATTCAAAATAATACGTCCATTGCAATTTTTTTTTGACACCTGCCACCAAAATTTCTTTCAATTTTATTTTACAGAACTTTAGAAAAGCGTCTAAATATGCAACAAAAACAATATTTTGACTGCTTCATTTTTTGATGTAAGAAATGTGACAAGAAATCAGAATTATAATTACTCTCATGTTTTGATGCTTTTTTGAAGTTCTGTAAAAAATAATTCAGGGGAATTTTGGGGCCAGATGTGAAAAAGAAACATTAAAATGGATGTGTTATTTTGACGTGTTTTAATGTTGCATCCAATTTTTGGAGGCCATGAATACATTCAAAATATTCAAAAGAAATTTTCAAAAGATCCTTGACTGTTTGTATAACTTTTTTAGATCTTGAATAACCTAAAAGAATTAATTGAAAAGGCAAATAAAAGGATCCAACAATGCAAGGAGAAATTTGATTTATTTGATTTTTTGAATGGATTTTTGATAAGGTTCCAATCCTTCCAATATTACCTGAGAGTTTTTATAGGGTTTTGGACACCCAGAAACAGGGCTGTGGCATCAAATGATCATAAAATTCAATTCTCAAAAAGCTTTGAAATAAAGGATTTGTCTGTGTGGGAGTGACATCCCAGAGAAGTAAAAATCCTTGATTTAAAGGTTTGGGGGAATGAGAAAATTAATGCTATATTTTTATTTTTATTTTTATTGGGGCATAATTTTCAATGTTATTTTTATTTAGGGAATCATTGTTCTTCTGGGGGAAAGCCTTTGGATCATGGTTGTTCAACGTCCATGCACTGTCACTCCTAAACAGACAAGCACCTTATTTCACAGTAATTGCAAGAATTATTTTTTTTTGAATTCTGATGCTGCGGTCCCATAGCTGGGTCTCTTGAACCCTCAAAGAAAAATCTTTTTTTAATTTTTGAAGCATTAGAAACCCTTCAAAAAACTTGATCAAAAAAAAAATTATTGGACTTTTGTATGCTTTTTGTTGCCTTTATAAGTCATTATTTTGGTTATTAAGGATTTGATGAAGTTGATAAAATAACCAAATACATATAAAATATTTTTCAAGATACTTCAGATGTATTCTTTTACCTTTAAAAATTCATTCCAAAAAAAAAAAACACAAAAACCAAATTTCTCATTGCACTTTTGTATCCTTTCATTTGCCTTTTTAATTCATTTTTTTTGATGATTCAACCTTCCACAAATTTAAAAAAGAAAGACCTTTTCAATATTTCTTTTTGCAGCTTTTTTGGATGTATTCTTATACCCTAAAAAATTATTTCAAAAAATCAAAAAAATGAAAAAAAACAAATTTCTCATTGCACTTTTGGATCCTTTTCTTTCCCTGTTAGATTAATTTTTTTGGTGATTGAAGCTCATAGAAAGTTGATCAAACTTTGAAAAAGAGTTCTAATTTGTTTGGGGATTTCTAGGCTGTGTCCTGAGCCTCTAAAAATTGAATACAATGTCAAAACACTTCAACTTAACACATCCATGGCAATGGTTTCTTTTTTAAATCTGGTGTCAATTTCCCTCAATTTATCTTGAATGAACTTTAAAGTTGAATCCAAAGATGCAACTAAAGAATATTCTGACTTCTTGTCTTATAATTTAACCCTCAATTTATATATGAAAATGAAAATAATTCAACAGAAAAGGAGTAGTCCACATTTTTCATTCTCCTTTATGTCATGTTGTAATACATGCAAAAAAAAAATATGGATACAAATAATAAATTTCATTAAACTACAATTTTTTTTATGTTTCTACTTGAATTTCTTGGAGGGAAAAAAACCTCATTACCAAGCTGTAAATTTATCTGAAAAAATTTTCTCCATGATTTGGAATTCTTGGTCAAAATGATTTTCCAAAGTGGATCTAATTTGGGAGCTGGCCAAGTATCAGACCTGAACTTGAAGCAGACTATATGTTTGAAATCTTCTAAACAAATGAAGAAAATAGGAGCAGATTTGGAATTTGGAGTGTGAGGGGAATTCAGAGGAAGGTAAGTGCAAGGCATTAAAGAAGAAAACAGAACCACTGGATACTTATATTTATCAGCAAGAAGGAAACAGTAGCATGAAAATTTTATCCACATATCAATGGGAGCTGGGCCAGAAAGGTGGGTCAGTTGCCTTCTTGCTTCTTGTAAATTTTCAGCCCAGATTTCATGCAGTAATCTTGGGTCCATGAATATTGGGTTTGAACCCAGCTCTTTTGACATCCCTATCCTGAATTCAATCCAGTCTTCTGAGTTCCTCCCCAAAAAAATTTCTGCTTCTCTAAATCTATGGTTACCATCTCCTATGAAATTTTTAACATGTGATATATGTGGAATTGCTATTTTTGGGGAAATTAAATCTTTTTATTGGAACTAAAACCAAAAATCAGGAATTCTTTATGAAATAAAATAAAAATATGGTCTAAAGATAAGACCAACTTATTATATTGAGACTTGGTAAAATATTCCAGAAGAAAAATAAGATAATTTACAGGAAACCTAGGGGAAAAACCCAAAAAAACTTGGCCAAACTGAAAAAATGAGAAATTATCAAACGGAATCACTTTATCAATTATTTTTGGTGCTTTTTTTGCTAATATTTTTCTTCCAGGAAGATGGTAAGGAGAATCATCATTGTAATCTGCTTGCTTTTTTCTCTTGACTCTTGTTCCAGTATTGTATTCAGGAGAAGAAACACACTTATTTACAATGGTTCCAGACCTCTGAGAAAAGATTAAATGAAAACATTAAAAAGAAATAATATCAAAACCATCAACAAAAAAAGAAAAGAATATCTCACTGTCTTAATGAAATTCAAATCTGGAAGCTCTTCATCTTCTGAATCATCCTCTTCATTCAAATTGGGAAGCTCTTCATCTTATGCATATTCCTCTTCAGGCATAAAAGCATCTTATTCTCTAAAAATGACAAGGAATCATGAAAAATAAAATTTCATTTTCAGAAAAAGTAAGTATATATATAAATTTACCTCTTCCTCTGAATTCTGCTTATTTTTTCCCTTCCCAATTTTTTTTTGCCTTTGACCCTCTTTAAACCTGACCACATACATAAGAAATATTAATTATGGAAGCTAAATTTTTTACTTTTTTTTCAAAAAATGTTTACTGACCTTTGAGTTTCCCAAGGATTTCTTCTTTGGCCTTCCTATCCTCTTGGATTCTTCTAAATATTCAAAACAAGGTCTATCCGTTTTACTTCAGGACTGAGAGATCTTCTTGAAATTTTTTGCTGCTACTTTGGGTCTTCCTCTTACTTTGAATCTTTGAGTTGAATTGGGCTCTTGAATCAGAAAACTTTGATATTTTTCACTGTATAGCTTCCTGGTTTCATCAAAATAATATTTCTGCTCTTCAGGTGGAAACTTTTGCAATTCTTAAAATATTTGGTGATAAATAGTTGTTCATTACTGGTTTTGGATGGAAAATCAAGGGTTTTTGATTATTCAGCGGAATCAGGGTTCAGAGTTAAATTTATAAAGCAAAATCAAAATCAATCAGGAAATTGATAACATGTGGTTGAATCACAAAAATAATTAAAAAACTTATTTATAAGAGAGCTTTGAAATGTCATTGAGGATGAAAATCTTCAATTTGGAAGAGGTAAAAATTTCTGATAGCTAATTTCACTTTGTAAATACTTGGTATAAACATGTAAGTAGAGCAGTCACAGTTGGTGCAAGTGGTGGAAGATTCATGAACTTGATGAAATGAATGTATGTTTTTGAGGGCAAAGTGGCTGATTTTTCCATTTAGATGATCCACACAGTGAGGTAAACCAATGAGATGCCTGAATTTTTGCTGAGAGGCTTCAGTAGCTGTCTCATGGATTTGGATGCTGATTGAATTGTAGATTTTCTGAACTACATCAGAAAAAGAGCCAATAGATGAATTGATGAATTATTAAGTGTAAGAGTGCATTCCTTTTATTCTTGATGTGCTGTTATTTTCAAAATGAAAGTGCTTTTTGGCAAAATAAAAGAAAGATTTCATTTTGAGATGAATACAGTTCTCAAGAAGGTAGTGAGAAGTGGGGGGATTCCAGGCAAGACAAATTTTGCTGAATTTTTCATGATAAACTGATTCAGATGTGGAATGGCCAGACTGATTCCATTTTTTCTAGAAAATATTCCATTCCTCTTTAGATGCAAAATGCACAGTGATTATTCACAATGCACAGTGAGTGTGCACAATGCACCATGCACACAAACTATGCACAATGCACAGCCACTGTGGAAAATGCAAAGTGACTGTTCAAAATGCAAAGTGACTATGCACAATGCACAGTGACTCTTCACAATGCACAGCAACTTTCCACAATGCACAGCAACTGTGCAAAATACACAGCACCTGTGCACAATGCAAAGCAACTGTGCACAATGCACAGCTACTGTGCACAATGCAAAGCAACTGGAGACAATGCAAAGCAACTGTTCACAATGCACAGCAACTTTGCACAATGCATAGAAACTGTGCACAATGCACAGCAACTGTGCACAATATTTATCAAAGCTCCAATGCACAATGCACAGTGACTGAGCACAATATTTATCCAACCTCCAATGCACAGTTGCTGTGCATTGTGCACAGTTGCTGCGCATTGTGCACATTTGCTGTGCATTGTGCACAGTTGCTTTGCATTGTGCACAGTGACTTTGCATTGTGCACATTTGCTGTGCATTGTGCACAGTTTTTGTGCATTGTGCACAGTTGCTGTCCATTGTTCAAAGTTGCTGTCCATTGTGCACAGGTGCTTTGCATTGTGCACTTGTTGCTGTGGATTGTCCACAGTTGCTGTGTATTGTACACAGTTGCTATGCATTGTGGACAGTTGCTGTGCATTGTGCACAGTTACTGTGCATTGTGCACAGTTACTGTGCATTGTGCACAGTTACTGTGCATTGTGCACAGTTGCTGTGCATTGTGCAAAGTTGCTGTGCATTGTGCACAGTTGCTGTGCATTGTGCATAGTTGCTGTGCATTGTGCACAGTTGCTGTGCATTGTGCACAGTTGCTGTGCATTGTGCACAGTTGCTGTGCATTTTGCACAGTTGCTGTGCATTGTGCACAGTTGCTGTGCATTGTGCACAGTTGCTGTGCATTGTGCACAGTTGCTGTGCATTGTGCACAGTTGCTGTGCATTGTGCACTGTTGCTGTGCATTGTGCACAGTTGCTGTGCATTGTGCACAGTTGCTGTGCATTGTGCACAGTTGCTGTGCATTGTGCACAGTTGCTGTGCATTGTGAAGATTTGCTGTGCATTGTGCATAGGGACTTTGCATTTTTGGACAGTCACTTTGCATTTTGCACAGTTTCTGTGCATTGTGCACAGTTGCTGTGCATGGTGCATTGTGCACAGTCACTCTGAATTGTGCACAGTCACTGTCCATTTTGCATTTTGCACAGTTGCGGTTCATTGTGCTTTATGCGCAATTGCTGTTCATTGTGCATTGTGCACAGTCACTCTGCATTGTGCACAGCCACTGTGAACCAGAAACATGTTTGAGAATGAAAATGCCTTCAACTGGAGATCGGAAAGAGCTTCAACCAGAGCTTCCTTGATAGCACTTGCTAGCAAGTGCCATGACTTTTTAACCCTCCTGATAGAGAGTTAACACCCCTCCAGAATGGATGATGGAGAATTAAAATCCCTCCAGAATGGATGATGGAGGGTTAAAACCCCTCCAGAATGGATGATGGAGGATTAAAACCCCTCGAGAATGAATCATGGAGGGTTAAACCCCTCCAGAATGGATGATGGAGGGTTAAAACCCCTCCAGAATGGATGATGGAGGGTTAAAACCCCTCCAGAATGGATGATGGAGGGTTAAAACCCCTCCAGAATGGATGATGGAGGGTTAAAACCCCTCCAGAATGGATGATGGAGGGTTAAAACCCCTCCAGAATGGATGATGGAGGGTTAAAACCCCTCCAGAATGGATGATGGAGGGTTAAAACCCCTCCAGAATGGATGATGGAGGGTTAAAACCCCTCCAGAATGGATGATGGAGGGTTAAAACCCCTCCAGAATGGATGATGGAGGGTTAAAACCCCTCCAGAATGGATGATGGAGGGTTAAAACCCCTCCAGAATGGATGATGGAGGGTTAAAACCCCTCCAGAATGGATGATGGAGGGTTAAAACCCCTCCAGAATGGTTGATGGAGGGTTAAACCCCTCCAGAATGGTTGATGGAGGGTTAAAACCCCTCCAGAATGGATGATGGAGGGTTAAAACCCCTCCAGAATGGATGATGGAGGGTTAAAACCCCTCCAGAATGGATGATGGAGGGTTAAAACCCCTCCAGAATGGATGATGGAGGGTTAAAACCCCTCCAGAATGGATGATGGAGGGTTAAAACCCCTCCAGAATGGATGATGGAGGGTTAAAACCCCTCCAGAATGGATGATGGAGGGTTAAAACCCCTCCAGAATGGATGATGGAGGGTTAAAACCCCTCCAGAATGGATGATGGAGGGTTAAAACCCCTCCAGAATGGATGATGGAGGGTTAAAACCCCTCCAGAATGGATGATGGAGGGTTAAAACCCCTCCAGAATGGATGATGGAGGGTTAAAACCCCTCCAGAATGGATGATGGAGGGTTAAAACCCCTCCAGAATGGATGATGGAGGGTTAAAACCCCTCCAGAATGGATGATGGAGGGTTAAAACCCCTCCAGAATGGATGATGGAGGGTTAAAACCCCTCCAGAATGGATGATGGAGGGTTAAAACCCCTCCAGAATGGATGGTGGAGGGTTAAAACCCCTCCAGAATGGATGATGGAGGGTTAAAACCCCTCCAGAATGGATGATGGAGGGTTAAAACCCCTCCAGAATGGATGATGGAGGGTTAAAACCCCTCCAGAATGGATGATGGAGGGTTAAAACCCCTCCAGAATGGATGATGGAGGGTTAAAACCCCTCCAGAATGGATGATGGAGGGTTAAAACCCCTCCAGAATGGGTGATGGAGGGTTAAACCCCCTCCAGAATGGATGATGGAGGGTTAAAACCCCTCCAGAATGGATGATGGAGGGTTAAAACCCCTCCATAATGAATCATGGAGGGTTACAACCCATCCAGAATGGATGATGGAGGGTTATAACCCCACCATTCAAAAGGACTGTGCACAATGCATAGCAACTGTGCACCATGCATGACAACTGTGCATTGTGCACAGTAACTGTGCTTTGTGCACAGTAACTGTGTGTTGTGCACAGTAACTGTGTGTTGTGCACAGTTATTGTGCATTTTGTACAGGAGCTGTGCATTTTGCACACTTGTTGTCCATTTCGCACAGTTGTTGTGCATTGTGCACAGTTGTTGTGCATGGTGCACAGTTGGTGTGCATTGTGCACAGTTGCTGTGCATTGTGCACAGTTGCCGTACATTGTGCACAGTTGCAGTACATTGTGCACAGTTGCTGTGCATTGTGCACAGTTGCTGTGTATTGTGCACAGTTGCTGTGCATTGTGCACAGTTGCGGTGTATTGTGCACAGTTGCTGTGCATTGTGCACAGTTGCCGTGCATTGTGCACAGTTGCCGTGCATTGTGCACAGTTGCTGTGCATTTTGCACAGTTGCTGTGCATTTTGCACAGTTGCTGTGCATTTTGCACAGTTGCTGTGCATTTTTCACAGTTGCTGTGCATTGTGCACAGTTGCTGTGCATTGTGCACAGTGGCTGTGCATTGTGCACCATTGCTGTGCATTGTGGACAGGTGCTTTGCATTGTGCACAGTTCCTGTGCATTCTGCACAGTTGCAGCGCCTTCTGCACAGTTGCTGTGCATTGTGCATAGTTGCTATGAATTGTGCACAGTTACTGTGCATTGTGCTCAGTGGCGTGCATATTGCACAGTTGCTGTGCATTTTTGCACAGTTTCTGTGCATTTTTCACAGTTGCTGTGCATTTTGCACAGTTGCTGTGCATTTTGCACAGTTGCTGTGCATTTTGCACAGTTGCTGTGCATTTTGCACAGTTGCTGTGCATTTTGCACAGTTGCTGTGCATTTTGCACAGTTTGTGTGCATTTTGCACAGTTGCTGTGCATTTTGCACAGTTGCTGTGAATTTTGCAGAGTTGCTGTGCATTTTGCACAGTTGCTGTGCATTTTGCACAGTTGCTGTGCCTTTTGCACAGTTGCTGTGCCTTTTGCACAGTTGCTGTGCCTTTTGCACAGTTGCTGTGCCTTTTGCACAGTTGCTGTGCCTTTTGCACAGTTGCTGTGCATTTTGCACAGTTGCTGTGCATTTTGCACAGTTGCTGTGCATTTTGCACAGTTGCTGTGCATTTTGCACAGTTGCTGTGCATTTTGCACAGTTGCTGTGCATTGTGCACAGTTGCTGTACATTTTGCACAGTTGCTGTGCATTTTGCATAGTTGTTGTGCATTTTGCATGGTTGCTGTGCATTGTGCACAGTTTCTATGAATTGTGCACAGTTACTGTGCATTGTGCTCAGTTGCGTGCATTGTGCACAGTTGCTGTACATTTTGCACATTTGGTGTGCATTTTCCACAGTTGCTGTGCATGTTGCACAGTTGCTGTGCATTTTGCACATTTCCTGTGCATTTTGCACAGTTGCTGTGCATTTTGCACAGTTGCTCTGCATTTTGCACAGTTGCTGCACATTGTGCACAGTTTTTGTGCATTGTGCACAGTTGCTGTGCATTGTGCACAGTTGCTGTGCATTGTGCACAGTTGCGGTGTATTGTGCACAGTTGCTGTGCATTGTGCACAGTTGCGGTGTATTGTGCACAGTTTCTGTGCATTGTGCACAGTTGCGGTGTATTGTGCACAGTTGCTGTGCATTGTGCACAGTTGCTGTGCATTGTGCACAGTTGCTGTGCATTGTGCACAGTTGCTGTGCATTGTGCACAGTTGCTGTCAATTGTGCACAGTTGCTGTGCATTGTGCACAGTTTCTGTCAATTGTGCACAGTTGCTGTGCATTGTGCACAGTTGCTGTGCATTGTGCACAGTTGCTGTGCATTGTGCACAGTTGCTGTGCATTGTGCACAGTTGCTGTGCATTGTGCACAGTTGCTGTGCATTGTGCACAGTTGCTGTGCATTGTGCACAGTTGCTGTGCATTGTGCACAGTTGCTGTGCATTGTGCACAGTTGCTGTGCATTGTACACAGTTGCTGTGCATTGTTCACAGTTGCTGTTCACTGCGCACAGTCACTCTGCATTGTGCACAGTCACTCTGCATTTTGCACAGTCACTGTGAACCAAAAACATGTTAGAGAATGAAAATACCCTCAGCTAGAGATTGGACAGAGCTTTAACCAGAGCTTCCTTGCCGGCACTTTCTTGCAAGTGCAACTACTTTTTTTGTGGTGTACAGTTCTTGTTTCATATATGCTAAACTATGGATTTGTGTGAACCTCCTGTGACATGCCTGTGTATGCTCTAACACCCAGCTTTCAAAGCCAATATGACCCCAAAACCCCATGATATAAGGGTTACAAAAGACATGGGGAAAGTATGCATACGTGATATGCATGCCAAGCCTCAAGAATGTCACCAAAGCCATAGATAAGTCAAAATATTACAGAAAAGACACTTGAAAAAATCTCCAAAAATTGATTGATAGTCTTGACCAAAATCCACTTTCACAAGAATTCTCAAGCCTGAACAAGTGACACCTGCACTGGTTAAATAACATAGAAATGTCCATAAGAATATATTTTATTAAATATAATTTCACAAAACATCACAAAAATACAAATAAACCCACCAAAAGGATTTATAAACAGATTTCAGGCTCATTTTCCCCGCCATAATCATGAAACAAATGCCATAAATTTCATATTTCTTGACATGTGACAAGGACATCTGGCCTAAACCACCAAGAGCAGCCTGTTTTGGTCCTTGCATTACTTCCCTTCTGGCCCCATTAGACATCTTCTTCCCCTCCCTTTACCCTGATGAACCACAAGGGGACCCCTCATAATATTAAAAGGGATAAATAGATCCCTTGTTTAGGCTGTGTATCCCCCAGCTACCCATTATCATACATTCAAACACTGCGCCATACAGGAACCAAATAACTAAAGAATCTCCAATTTTCTTGTTAAAACCACTGGTTAATTAGTTTTAACAAGCAATTTTCACAGCTCTTGAAAAATAGGGGCTTGCTAGCAAGCAAGCTCCATGAGTCCAATTTCCATCAATTTTTGGGGATTTAGAAAAATCACTAGCTCCATCCTTCACAAAAGCCTCCATATACTATACCCCCAATGTAATAACAGGGAAAAGGTAACACAGTCAGTGGGAGTCAAACCCACATCTGCCCATTGCATGCGGGATGCTCTAACCATTGAGCTATAACCGCTTGGTGCGAGGTGTACATCACAACACCCCCCCATACACCAAGCACCCATTTGGCGCGCCCTTTTTACCCCATAGTCATGTGTCTTTATTGAATTTTATAGCGTGATATTCAGCGTGAATCAGGATGCTACAGCTTCAGTGCTGGGCTTATAACCTGTAATGACGGGGAAAAGGTAACGCAGTCAGTGGGAGTCAAACCCACATCTGCCCATTGCATGCGGGATGCTCTAACCATTGAGCTATAACCGCTTGGTGCAAGGTGTACATCACAACACCCAAAAATGGCCACATATCCTTACAACACCCTCTGATAACACCTCCTGCCATCATCCCAGCTCCTTTTTTGTCCCCCTACCCAAGAAACTGGCCACATATCCTTTCAATACCCTCTGATACCACCTCCTGCCAATATCCCAGCTCCTATTTCATCCCCCCTGCTCTTTCATCCTGCAACTTTGTACTGGGATTTAAAAAAAATCAAAATGGCAAAGTGTTCCTAGCTAGAAACCCACTATTTGGCACACAATTGTGTATTTCATATTTCTATTTAGCTGCTGAAGCCTCATGCATTGCACAATTTTGAAACATGTGGGGTAAAAAACTCACTGCCTATCTCTTTTCAGACATCAATTTTCTAAATAATGAGGCAAGATCTCCAACAATTATAGATTCTCTCATAAGGATTATTGAATGAGTAATTGCTTTAGTCTGACCCTTTAATTTGCCAGTAAACTCTTATAACTCAGCTTTTCCACCGTGGTGAGCCCTCAAAGAATCATGATAGGATCACCACTCACCCTTGAGTCAAGTTATTGCAGGTACCTTGGCATTAACTGACCATAAAGGAAGTTCTTCCCCTCTGCTTTGACTGTTTTCTACCCAAGCCCAGCCATACCACATATTTTCTGGATAATACTTCCTTTATCCAAAGGTTCCAAATTCCCAGGTGCACCAATTACAAGTTTAATCACATGAAGAGAGGTATTAAATATCCCCAACCTTTAGTCTGGCCCTTCTTTTTACTTAGTTAATAATTAATTTATTAATTAATGCCACTTTCCACCATACCAAACCACCTCCCCAAGCTTCACACTCTGTACCACTCTAGTGTCTACTTGTTCTTGCACTAAATCTGGAATAGACCACGCCCCCCTCTTCCCCGTGAAGCTCTCCCCCCCCTCCCCCCTCCCTAACCCTTGCCTTCCTTCTCATCGTTAGACACCCCAGTAATGGAGGTGGATGACAACGGCCAAAGGAATGGCCTCTGGGCCCTCCCCAATCCCCCTAACTGCACCCCCCTCCCTCTGGCTTACATAGCTTACTCAGCAAGCTATGAAACAATCAGTCTAAAACTAATGATGATGGATCTATCTCTCTAGATTCAAGGTTTGGTAGGATAATCCTGGATCTCTTGGCTGAATCCAATTGGTCCTTTCAAATCATGGGGGACATGCTCAACGGCATGAATGCAAAACTAGAAGCCATGGCTTGTCAGCTTGCCCAACTTTTGGCAAGACAGAACTCAATCCCCCCCCCACTTGTCAAACTCATCATACGTGGCTATAGCAAGCAGCACACGTTTCACCAAACCCCAACTTGCCCCATAAGTTGTCCCCCGCGTTCCTTTCTGAGTGGCCTGAGCCCTAAACAAGTAGTCATTTACTCCAATCCTTTAAATACCACCATTAAAGATATCCCTGCCCCGGCTTTGGTACAGAAGACAAATGAAACCCTTGCAGCTATGGACGCCAAGGTGGATGGAGAATTGTGAAATTTCCGGGTATTTGACTATCTCCCCTCTGGTGATGTATGTTTTTATGCTCAGAATCATCAACATCAGAAATGGCTGATGGACAACAAACATACTTGGTCTAGGAAGGTCCACCCAGACTTGGAGGCTTCCCCAAGTACCTTCTCCGTTATGGTACATGGCATCCCCAAAGCTTTTGACATCACCAGCAAAGTCAGCATTGACTGGCTGGCATCAGAGAACAAGTTTCAGGCGTCTGAACTAGCTTGAGTCCGTTGGATGGGCTCAAACTTGCCTTCAGAAAAGAAAGCCAGCACAATCATCCTCTCATTCTTAAACAAGGATCTAGCTCTGCAGATTGAATGCTCTGGTATCTTCAACAATTTTGAATTTCACTGCACAGAAAAATTCAAACCTTTCCCCCCTCAGTGCTACCAATGTTTACAAATGGGACACTTTGAAAGATGGTGTTGTGAATCCCCAAAATGCGCAAAGTGCGGAGGCAAGCACCCTACTAGTGAATGCCCTGATGGGCCAGGTAACTTTCTACCTGTGTCTTATGCACAGAAGTTTCAAAGTCAAGGATCCTGGGTATATCTGACATATCTCACACCCCATTTAATATGGCCTGCCCCTTTAAGCAAGGATGGTTCAACAAACACCCCCTCCCCTGGTCATGTTAGGACAACCATCCAAATCACTCTCTCTGTCCCCCCACTCCGCTGTTTTTGCTCCATCCCGTTTGGGCCCTCCCCCCTCACTTTCAAGCCCCCGCATCCCACATCCCTCTCCACTCTCAATTTTTCAACTTAACTTCCATGTTTCAAAAGCGGTAACCCTTAGCATCTTAACCAAGGGAACTCTGGCTGATGTACTAGTCTTGCAGGAAGCCTGGGTCAATCCATACAACCTCTCAACCCCAGCTCAATCCTCCTGGCGCGTTTTCTCCTGCTTTGAGCACTCCCCAAGCACATGGTCCAACAGGCACAAGGCAGTTATTTACGTGACAAATTCAATTCCGTCATTTTTGGTTTACCCACTCCCAGGGGGCTCCCAGTGCCTTGTTGCAGTGGAGTTGGTTCTTGCAGGGGTTGCCCTCTGGATTTTCAATTTTTATAATCCACCCACCTCCTTTTCCTCTGTACCACTAGTTGCCGCCTGGCTGAAGGACCATGCCAGTTGCTCTATCCCCACCTTCTTCTGCCTTGACTCTAATCTCCATCACCCCCATTGGAATCCAATTGACTGCAGGAAAAAGGAACCGGAAGCAGCGTCCCTGCTAGCTACTTTCTCAACTAATGGTTTTTGGATGGCTTACCCCAGACATTCCCCCACATAATTCTTGCAAACGGGCAACAGCTTTATCCTAGACCATATCTGGGCCAACTACCTAGGTTTCAAATTGATTGCAAGCTGCGCCATATTGGAAGATAATTGTGGGTCTGACCACCAGCTGCTCAAACTGACCCTGAATTTTTCTCTCTCCCCCCTCATCTTTCCGCTGGAGTACTCTGGTGTGGAAGGACATCCCACAGGAGACAGTGGGTTGCGCATGCCTCAATCTGAAAAGTTTTACTGATAATTGTTCATGCAACATCAATCAACGCGTGGAGGCTTTAACTGACACCTTAGTTACAGCCCAGCAGTCTCTTGGGCAGAAGGTGAAGTGTGTTAGCAACAAAAGGAAGAGCTGGTGGTGTGCATCCACCCTGGGTCCTGTGGTCAAGGTGTGAAACTGTGCTAGGAGGTTTCTCCTCCTGGTGAAGATGGATGAATTCAGGGGAATTTACAAGGAATGGAACAACTACTTCCTTTTGCTAGTCCTTGCTCTCAAGATGAAGGAATGGCAGTCCCTCTTAGAAGCTGTGACCACACACACCAGGTACAAGATATGGAATCTCTCAAAACGTAAGGTTGGAGCGGACATATTACCTCTTAGACAGGGGGATGGCATCCTAACAAACCTCAAGCACATTCAAGCCAAACTTTTGTTTTGTGGAACATTGGCTTCCCCTACGCTGTTTGATGCATCTGAAATTCCCCCCCCCCTGAGATATCCTGCAGTGTTTCTTATCCCTTGGTCTGCACAGCGGAAATCTCCTTGGTACTGAATAAAGTTTTCTCAAAAAAAGAAAGAAGGGTGGATGGTATTTCTAACAAAATGCTTAAGATTTCTTCCCCCTCACTAGCCCCTTTGCTGACCCCAATTTTTGAAGACATTATTTGACTAGGCTCCTTCCCAGACCCATGGAAGAAAGCAGTCACTGTCATAATACGCAAGGCTGGCAAGAAGGATTACACCTGTCTGGAAGCCTGCCACCCAATTGCCCTTCTGAGCATGGTTGGTAAGGTTTTTGAGCTCATGATTGCGCAACGACTCACCCAGTGGGTCAAAACCCATGATGTTCTGGCTGAGGGTAACTTAGGTGGCAGAAAAGTATTGGGCACAGAGGATGCCCTCTTCCTCTTAGATAGGTGGATCCGGTCCAAATGGGCCAAAGGTAAAGAAGTGGTGGCTCTCTTTCTGGATTTGAAATCCGCATATCCCTCTGTCCAGCCTTTGCACCTCATTCACAGCTTGAAACAACTGAAGTGTCCGGCTTACCTTTTTCTGATGATCTCATCTTTTCTGGGAAATCAAACTACAACCATCCAACTGGAAGACTACATCTCCCCAGAGTTCAACTTCCCCATTGGCCTACCGCAAGGCTCTCTACTCTCAGTCATCCTATATGTTTTGTACAATAACGGCTTACTTAACCCTGACTGCTCTCCTTCTGGTGACAAGGTCTCTATAGGCTACATTGATGATGTAGTCCATCTTGTGGCAGCAGGATCAATTGAAGAGGTCAAATGTTCAATCAAGGAGGAGGGAAGGTGCTCCCTGCTTTGGGGTTGTCAGCACAGGGCCATACTTGACACAGAGAAGGCCCAAATGATGTGGTTTTGCAATCATCCTACCCCACCTAACCCAATTGTTTTTGGGCCGTGGCCCTTGGACCCAGCAAAGGAAGTCAAATGGCTTGGGTTTTCAGTAGACTCAGGACTGACCTTTACGTTGCATATGCTCAAATTGGAGGCTAAGGCCTACGCCACTGTCCCTCAGCTAAGGATTTTTGGCTCTTCAAAAACAGGTGCCTCTGAGTTGGTGCGGAGGAGAATGGTAAAGAAAATACTTTTTCCAAGAATCTTTTATGGGGCACATGTTTGGGCCTCTCTTGCTAACCAACATAAAGTAACAAAGTTGGCGGCAAAGGTTGACCGCCTAGCTGGGATCTTTGCACTGGGGATATTCAAAACAACTTTGGTGGACTTGATCAGAAAGCAGCTGGCCCCGTTGTCAGCTTTAGATCATCTAAAACTGAGCAGTTTTTCCTTCTTCCAGAGGAAGGTCTCTTTTCCCAAAAGTAATAATGTTGTTAAGAACTGGGCGTGGAGCTCCTTCTGCTCCTTGGATGGCAGGCGGAGGCCTCCCCCAGAAGTTCCTGTTGTACATCAATGGATCAACAAATTCCTCTCTGTAGGAGCAGAGACTCTCAAATTTGACTTCAGCTTTCACAGCGGTCAACCCGCCAACCTGCACAATAAATTCCTGGACATCTCAAAAGATTCAGCTGAGTTAAAAGTTTCATCCCTTCTATTGCTCTTAGCTCAGGAGGATTTTGCCTTAACTGTATTCTGCAATGGCTCTTTTGACCCAAAGAAAGGGGGAGCGGGAGCTGCTTTCAGCCTGGGCACAAACTCATTCCTTGCATACAAGCTCCCTAAGGAGGCAATTGTCTCTAACCATGAGTGTGAACTGGTTGGCCTCCTTGCTGCAGTGTAGCTTTCTTCCAGCATCCTGTCTTCTGCACTCTTTTGGTCCCTGTACATATTTGCTGAAAATCAGGGGGTCATCCAACGCATGGCAGACCGTTTTGCCCCCAAAACGGGACAGCAACTACTGTCTTTGATCACCCATGATATGCCTGCTCTCCCACAGCACGTGGACATAATCCTGGCCTGGTGCCCTGGTCATGTGAACATCCAAGGAAACAAGGCAGTGGATGAGCTGGCAGGGCTGGTCATTGACTGCCCAGATTCCCCAGTCCTCCCTGTCAAGAACAGCATCCAGAAGGTGCTGCGGCTTATCACGGGAAACGTGCTCAAGAGTGAGGGGAACAGTGGCAATCTGAAGTTTGGCTCTAGTGCCCTCCTCCACCAACTACTTTTGGGGCACTGCTCCCTTAACTCTTACTTATACCAAATTTGGAAGAGGACTGACCCTCTGTGCCTCTTTTGCAACAGTAAAGAGACAGTGGCTCATATTATGAACCATTGCAAGAAGCACAGAGCGTTAAGACAAGGTTTAGGCCAAACCCTGAGACAGCAGCAAATCAATTTCCAATTGAATCAACTGGACTTGACGTTGAAAAACCTGAAGGCATACCCAGCTCTGGCAAAATTCCTGGTGCAATTGGGCCGTTTTATTTAAGCTTTGATCCTTTGGCTATGTGCCATAGCGCTTGTGTTTTCTTTTCCCCTCCCAACTTTTTGGGTTCTATCTCTTTTCCTTTCTCCTTTCTGTTCTTTATTCTTTTTCTCTCTACCTAAAGCTGCTCAGTACCACTGTTGTTTTTATGCACCCCCGGGCTTTCCCCAGGTCCCTCTCATCCTCCCCTTCCCTGCACCCCTGGTTGACAGGGTGTAATTGTACCGGCGGTTTGATATTCATAGTGCGCAACACAATATGCAAAACTGCACTTTTTTTTTTAAAAAAAAAACTACCTCCTTGCAGTTTCTTTATACATATAACTATGGATCATTGCTGCACCTCTTTGAATAATTAATGTATTCTAACTCTATCACCTTTAGTATCTATATCTAAAGGATAGCAAGGGTCCTGGAATCTAGTAGGCTGATACCAACCCACAAGTAATCTGAAGGAAGAGCCCCCTTTGTTTTTGGAATTAATTTCAGAATAGGTGATTTCTGTAAACAGGGTTCTTGCAAAAATTATTTTTCATCAAACATGGGTGGCCACCTTCAAATTCTTTGGGATAGCTTGGTGGACATGATTTTATTGCTTCAGGTTTGATTTTCTTGTGTTTTTTTTTTGTCTTCAATTATCATTGGAATTATCTGAACTGCCACCGTTGTTCTATTGAGTTGGGATGATAGAGTATGGGATTGGGTGTTGAAGAGGTTGACCAAGGTTGATGGTTCCATGGTAGTAGCCCTGGGTTTTGATTGGCAAGGGCCTGGGTAGCAAGAAATCACATGCAGATAGCTCCTTCCAGTAGATGGCACAGCAGTTTGGGCAGTCAAATCCTGCTGCGCGGCTTGAATTCTACACTTTAACTCCCAAGTTTTGTCTCCCGCTGGAGAGATGCTCTGCTGGCTTGATTTGCGAGCATTTGGTGCAGACAGTGGGTTGCCCTGCGTCGGAGCCAGCTTGCTGCAGACCTGCTTCCGAGGGCGATTGGCAGACATACAAGCATGAGTTAGCGCTATATGCTTGTATAGATACCCCTATTCCCGTGCTAGGGCAGAGAACTGGTTGCGGGTTGTCAATCTCACCAGTCCGTCGAGGAAGTCCCCAGTTAGGTTTCGTGTCCTGCCCCATCGGCCGCCTGCACCACCACCGTGTCGTCCTCCCAGCAGGGGCCAAGTCCAAGAAATTCAACGACGATCAAACCTTTCAAGATGGCGGCCACCTTCTCAGTTCTACCGGCCGAGGTTCTGGCAGCTAACGCAACGGGCATCAATCTCTTCGGTCGATGGGACTCCGCCGATGTTGAAGTCAAAGACATGTCCGTTCATCATTTTCTGTTCAAGCATACATTTGCATCTTTCGTCGATGATTTGCGCTTGCCCCAATCGGTGTTGACGGTCTTTCCTCGCTCGGTGATGGTTATCGCTCAGTTCCTTGACGGACTACATTCAAATCCGTAACCCCGTCTTCGTCCCTCACACAGCTGGTCGTTATGCTACCAAGCAATTTCGAAAAGCCCAGATGCCTATCGTCGAGCGACTCGTCAATAGCTTGATGATGAAGGTATGTGGCGTCCCTTGCCCCTCCGGATGCCAACTCATCATGCCGCCCACCTGAGCCTACGCCTGACTGCCTGGGGACTATTCGATGATCAGGGGCGCAACAACGGTAAGAAGCAGATGGCCGTTCGGATCGTTGCTCACGCCTTTGAAATCATCCATCTTCTCACCGATCAAAATCCCATCCAAGTCTTGGTCGACGCCATTGTCAACACCGGACCCAGGGAAGACTCGACCCGAATCGGTTCTCAAGGGACTGTTCGTCGGCAAGCCGTCGATGTATCACCCTTACGGCGTGTGAACCAAGCCATCGCCCTCCTCACCATTGGTGTCAGTTTGAGCTACAGTCCCCGTCCGCGTCTTTCTTTCTCACTATGCCTGCCGCTGATCATGAATACCTCCTTGTCAACCCATCTCATTGGCCACTCAGGTCCGGGAATCCGCATTCCGAAACGTCAAGTCAATCTCAGAATGTCTTGCCGATGAATTGATTAACGCCGCCAAGGGATCTTCAAACTCTTACGCCATCAAGAAAAAGGATGGTAAGTCCAACGCTTCTTCGTTTTCCATAGCTCCCCAATGCTTTCTCATTGTCCCTGGAAAGAGTGCGGACTATCCATGGCTGATTTATCACACCTGTATGTCGCAGAGTTGGAACGAGTCGCTAAATCTAACCGATAAACCAGGTGTTGGGTCTTGCTTTCTCGTCTACATTGGCCACTTGGGACACTCCAGGATGCCTCAATTTATGTAATACTGTCTTATCTTGTAGACTGATTAGGCATCGTGCTCCCTGCTGCCTGTTCGGTCTACTCAATGGCATTCTTCATTGTTCCTCCAATCCTTCCAGCCCTGTGAGAATGCATTTATAACGGCACCTTACGCTTCATGTTACAAGTCTATCCCGTCCCACCCAATAGCCTGGTCGTCTCGGAGCCCCTATTTCACATGCCGCGTCCACCCCTTGGCAATTTCATGATCCTTCCCCCATGACCCTTTTTCTTCAGGGTTGATCTCAACCCCAGTTGCTTCCTGACCATGCCTTCAACTCAATCGTCGGAATCTTTTCTTTTGCCAAGGGGTTTGGCTTAGTTCGCACTTGTGTGACCCAACCTTATAAGAGACGCCTTTCGCATCCTTTTACGGCCTGACTTTCCTTCCTCCCTTTCAATGTCAAGAAGCCTGTCATTGCATTGCGGCCGCGTGATCTTGACATTATCACATGGGACCTTTTGCATGCCAAGCTTGTCATAAAGTTGGGACTTGGCTACCGCCCTCTTGCCAAATGCAGTCTTTGACTATTTGTCATTTCATTTGAAAGTCTCATCACCCCAGCGCTTGAAACAACGCGGTCACCGGGCCAACCAACCCCCCCCCTCCCCCGCCAGTACTACAGTCAGCCAGGATAACTTGGAAAGCTTAGGGTTGGCAACCAGAAGGTCCATATAGCCCGGGATGGCCGGAAAAGTCAATTGCGCCATGTCATGTCCATGGGGTGAGTGCCCATCCCACAGAATGCACAGATCCTTACTATGCTCGTCCTGCCCAACCTTGTCCCAAGTAGCTAACCGAGAACCAAGCCCTTAGCATCTTGTAAGCTGATAGTATTCCTGTTCAAGTCAGTTTGTTTCTTGATCTCAAAGTGGAATCTGGAGAGGGCAGTGTCTAGAGAGCGATTAGTCTAATACAGATATTGTAGATTGGATGAATAGGGCCTCCAGAGCCCAAGGAATATTTAATCAGATCAAACATGTTCATGACCTAGCCCTTGATCAAAAAATTAGGCGCATGAAGTTTCACCACTGCTTCTTTAGCCAAGATGTCCGGACGCCAGCTCATTGATGCATGTCGCTGTGCCCTGCGCCCCATGCAACAGATACAAGTCGATCATGCGGTCCGGCCAATGAGGCCTTCATGATCTTAATGAATATCCACCGCAGAGGTTGAGGCCGGTGGAGACCCTGCGACCGAGTCATCATCCCGTTGTTGGTGATGAGGATGAAGAGACTGCGGAATGCCTTTTGCGCAAATCTTATTGCCTCATTGGATCGTAGGCAGTAAACCTACAGACTCGGACAGTTGTCCCCTCATGAATATGATCGGAAGAAGTCAAAATATGGGGAATATGCCGCCCGTACAGGTGTTCATGTGACTGTCTGACACGAAATAAACACGCATTATGGCCATGCTTTGGTTCCTAGTATGACGGCATCAGCATCGGATGGTTTGGCTTACTTGTCTGTCTGGACAGCGTGCGCTTTAGCCCCATTAGCGTTTCTATTCTGGCACAAGCATCAGGATGTCGAACAGCTGATGTGCACCAACTACCGAGCATCTTCGGATGAGGAACTTGAAACCACTGGGCTTCCCAATTTATGAAAGTTTTAAACAACCTGGGGCATTGTTGATCTGCGATGGGGAAAGGGTTTTGTGGAGAGACAGCAGCAACCAAGGTTTCAAACATCTCCTGTATCTGCTAATTCTTGCCCGCAGGAAGACCTCATGGTGGGGAATTTCCTACCGTTAGTTTGACTTGCACAGGATAACAAGCTCTATGTTATCAGCCATACCTTCTGTACGAAATTTTTGCTTATCAGTAAAAAATTGACACTTCATTATGGAATCTCTCACCTCGAGGTTTCACATTGAATCCTGCGAGTGGGTAATTTGTGTCGTTGACGCCTCGAGGAAGCGAACAGGAACTTCGGCTTAAGTTCTATAAATCGCGGGCGCCACATCCGAGTGAAAGACTAGTCACTTCCAACCAGAAAGTGTTTGAATTTCATCAGAAGCTCAAGCGTGTTCAAAAGGGCAGAAGACAGTCAATTCTTCGGGGTGCTTTCGAAAGACTTCTTCACCAGCATGAAGAATCAGACAAGGTTCCGATTTCTATCTTTGCTCTGCTTTTTAATCATATTAACACCTTCTACTTATTCCAAGTTAGTTGGTTCATCAGAATTGAAAACTGCTACCGAGTCAGAAGGTAAGTGATTGCATTGGATTGGATATGTATCAACTGAAAGGCTTTCTAATTTCTTTTGAATTAGAGGGGGTTTTTTTTTGCTTGCTTGTTTTTATTTTTTTTATTTTTTTTATTTTTTTATTTTTTTTATTTTTTTTATTTTTTTTATTTTTTTTATTTTTTTTATTTTTTTTATTTTTTTTATTTTTTTTATTTTTTTTATTTTTTTTATTTTTTTTATTTTTTTTATTTTTTTTATTTTTTTCATTTTCATTTTCATTTCATTTTCTTTCTCTTTCTCTTTCTTTCTTTTTTGTGATTTTTTCATGATTGCTATTGCTATTATTGTTTTCTTCAATTTTTGTCTTTTCTTTCCATTTTTCCATTATTTTATATGCCCCCCTTTTTTTTACTTGATTTGTTTGTTTCATTTTTTTTTGTTTTATTCCTTTTCTTTTTTCTTTGCTTACCAACTTTTTTTTGGAAAAAGAACTGGTGGTAATCAATCAACTCAAAGAATTCTAATTTGAACTTAGACATCAAAAGAGCAGTCATGTTTTCAAAAGCAAAAGTTGTGGTTACATAAATGTTGCCTTTGAAACACCATAGTAGTTTACCTAATCCTTGTGGAAGCCAATTACACTGAGGGTTATACTTTATGGGAAGGCTTGTATAATTTTCTTCCATGGCTTGCTTTCTAAATATGAAGTCAACACTAAATATCATTCTGAAGTGTTGCCCTTCAATCAAATTGTTCCTGGATTGACAAACTTCCTGTGTGATTGGTAGACCTTAAAGAAGATTCAAGGAGTAATTTTGGATTGATCCATCAGCTATATAAATGTCTTAGGAAAGAAGTGGAATCTGTTGAATTGAATGAGGAAAACAATCAAAATATCAAGGAAACAAATAATATTCTAGATGAGATTGAGTTTTTTCATCAACAAATTTCAGAACATTTAGACAGGACTCATAATATAAAAACCCAGAAAAGGGATTCATATATTGAAATGAATGGAGATGGTTTGATGAAAGGAATTGATCAAAAGGTTTCAAGTGTTATAAAAGGATAATCAGAGATAAGGGATCAAACATACACTATTATCACATTTACAACAATTCAAACAAATTGATATTGGACACAATTTATTTTATGAAAAATTCTGAAATGATTGCTTCTGAAGTTTCTGAAGCTTTTGAAAAATTCTTTGGAAAAAACAGCATGATAAATTGGATGAAGAAAGAATTCCATGATTTATACAGAAGCAACTTGAAGTTTGGTAATCAAAATTGTCAATTCCACATAATACCAAGTGTTTTTGAAATAAACCCAAGTGTTTCTCATTTGGGAAATTTATACAAAGGTAAAAAGTCTCTTCAGGGTTATTCAGTTCAAAAAACCAAAAAAAGTTCCATTATTAGTTTCTTTCATACTGAAAAGTGTGGTTTCTCACAAAAAAAAGCAGATCTTTCAAAAACAAAAAAGGAGCTTCTTTGGATTTCAATTTTAAATGAGAGAATTCTCAATGACAAAAGGTTAAATTTCAGAAAAGAATTGGTGGGAATGGAATACCATGAAATTCCAATTTACTTGAAACTTTTGATTTCATTAATTGAAAAAACAGAAAATCTTCTTTGGATGGAAGTGAATGGAACTCTTGCCACAAATGAGCTGAACTTTTTCCCTTCATATATACAGAATGAAATGAAAAATATATTTCAATTTATATCTAAACCCCTAATAATGGAAAGTCAAACAGGTTTTCTTGGAAGTTTCATGAGCTATTATGCAAATATTTACATCCATTTCTTTCAAGATAAATATGGAGAAAAATCTATTGATATTTTTCTTCAAAAAAAATTAAAAGAAGAAAGAATTTCAATCAAGTTGTATTTATACAATTGTTGGTTGGATAATATTTTTGTGGGTATTTTTGAAAGCTTAAATGAATACAGGTACTTTGTCCATTCAACAAAAAGGATAAGTTTTGAGCTTCCAAAAGAAGTGTTGAAACATAAGTTGAATTTGATTCATCACCATTTGAAAAGTGCAATTTTGATGATTTTTGAAGAACTTGAAGATAAACTAAAGAATGAAGGTTTGCTTTCAAAACTCACTAAAGAAATGAAATCAAAATGGCATAATTACCAACAAATGATGATTTTTATTCTAGAGGAATCAAAGAACAATTATAAATGAAGTTTCCCCAAACTTTTATTGATTTGAATACTTCTAAATCAAAGAAAGGAAGCTATAATAGCTACTGAAATCCACCTTGCTTATAATTGATGAAGTATATTGGGGGCTGTTCTCCATGCCACTCAATCCCCTCTCTCATGAATGTTTTAAAAAAATATTTTTATATCAATAAACACATGGATATATATCCATTAAAAAGATCCTCAAAATTAAATAATATCATCAATTTAAGTATGTAAATTTTTTGGCTTTTTTGAAATAGAATAAGTTTTAAGATAAAAATGAAAAAAATAAGAAAGAAGGAGAAATTCACATGAGTTTTGGAAGGTATGGTGCCTATAGATATGATGAATAGAATGAATAATCCACACAATGAGAAGTGAATTTATTGCTTTTTTTGAGAGATAATGAAAGGTATCTTTATGTGTAGGGAATAAATAAATGCATGAAATACTTGGTATCTGGTGGATTAGAGAGCAATTATAAACAGAAAAGTTTGTATTAAGGGAGAACGCTGATAATGGTCAAAGATGGGGGAACTTAAGGAAGATGAGAATTCAAAAAGAAAAATATCCTCAAATATGAATGATTTTGTGCATATAAGAGTTAAAAAATCCACCATAATCTAATGGGTAGTTTCATAAAAGTCTGCTATCAAAAAAAAAACTTGTTTCACAACAGGGCTTCGGAGTTAAACCCAAATCAGTGTTTTTTTTCAGATTTAGCAGAAAAAGGCAACAAGATCCTCAAACACAATTGCAAAAAAATCATTTGCCTCCTTTGGTACCAAATAAATCAAAATCCAATCTTTTTGGATATATCCTCATCCTCTCTAAATAGAAATCACTTGAGAATCTTGCACTTTCTCAATAACTCTCCAACCTAATCCTCACATCTTTCAATAATTAGTTCTATTTAACTCATAATTCTTCCAACTAAAATATTGATTTAAGGAAAAGGGTGATGTTAAATTCAAGGCTCCAACCATGTGTTAGTTGTGTAGGGCCCTACATGGCTCAAATGAGCTGTGGGGGCCCAAAGACAACTACAAAGGGCCGTTTCAAACGCGCAAGACCCCCGGGGGGTCGTGTAGGAGCTGTATAACCCCCAAACATGGCTGATTTGAGCCATGTAACCCTGTACATGGCTCAAATCAGCGGTTTTTGGGGGTGAACAACCCCCCGGAAGCCTTTCCAGAATTTTGGGGACCCCCTGGACCCCACCTGGGTTCTGTCAACCCAAATTTGGGATCAACGCATACTTTGTGGGACTGTTTTTCCACACCTAGCAATACCAAAGAAACATTAAAGGGAAAACCAAGTGAAATTAAAGTGATGAATCATATAAAAATCTGCAAACAATTCTTTCTTAAATCAAAAGTGAGCAAACTTTGTTTGATAAATTGAAATTTGGATTGAATACTGAAGTATACCATTGCATTTTTTGCATGGAAACAGTGGCAAGCCCTCCTTCTTCTGAAATGGCTGCGTGGAAGGTCTACATTGATAGTGCCATCAACAAAGCTTTGGAAAAAGAGAAAAAGGATTTGGGTAATGAAAAATTGGAAGCCCCAATTGCATCCTCATCAAGGGTGACAATTGAGGAAAAAAATGATTCACAAATAGACATGACTGCTGGTGGTTGCTATAATTATGGCCAGCAATTAGCTTAGGCAAATGAGCAGTATTTAAAGCAAAAGAAACGCTGGAAACCTTGTGTCAATAATTGCTGATGGGCTCTCACAATGAGGCAATACGCTGGATGATATTGGTGATGAATTTGATTGGATTATGAATGGATAATGAAAACATCAGGAAGAAGAGCTCCTGAGAGTACAAAAGATTGGCCTCTTTTGAGCCAATGATACAACAAGCCAAAAGGCAAATTTTCCGCTCCAAAAGAGCTCTACAGGCTCTACAGGCCTTGTTACTTGGTTTGGACTACATCAGCCCGCATGGCATCAGTCTCTGTACCCTTACAACCAGCCTATTCCGGTCCTTTCTGGTGTTTCCACCGTTATGGGACTGAACCAGCCCCTGTGCTGTTCAATCCCTGACCTCACATACTGGCTTGTTCCTCATGCAACCAGCCCCTGGCCATAAAAATGGCCAGGTGGGACCCAGGACAAACCTGGGTCCGGTCTCAGACCCACATGAGGGGGGGGGTGACCAGCAGAAATGCTATCCCCCCCTCTTTCTCACAGATCCCTGGAGGGGGCGGTCAAATCCCCCTACCAGGGGCCCTGGGGGTTGATACCCCCAGGGCATTGTCATAGAATGGTGGGATGGGGGGTGGTCAGATCCCCTCAGCCCAGTCGCTCCTCCCCCTTGGTAAAGGGGGGGGGGGGGGGGGAGAGCGCCCCTTTGCTTTGATGGTGGAGGGGTGGTCAGGTCCCCCCCACTGCTGGTCACTTTGTTGCAACCAGCTACCTTATCAATGCCCTAACCACCTAGGGCTGGTGGGGGGGTGGACAATTCCCCCCCACCGCCAGTTGCCTTGATGCAACCGGCCTGGGTGGCAAGCTGGTTGCTACCAGCTGCCCCCACTTCCCCCTTGCAATGGCGGGAAAGGGGAGGCAAGGGAGCCAGGGCCATTGGCCCTGGCCCTTGCAGCACCAACAGCCGGCTGCCACCCAGCGCGGTGGCCGCAATTGGCTCAACAACCACAATGACGGCCCCGCGCTGGCCGTTGGGCCCCATAAATGGGCCACAGGCAAAAACAGCCTCCCCAAGCGGGCAGAAACACGTGCTGCAACATGGGCGGCAGCCCCAACCGGGCTGCAACACGGGTGGAGGTCCCAATGGGCCGCCCCAAGCCCAAAAACTAAGTAAACCATACTTTGGCTGGACAGCCCATCTGGCCAAGTATGTCCAAAATAAACCTTGGTCCCAATTATGCCCATACAAGCCATCTGGCTGTATTTGCCCATATACCTCACCGGGCCTGTTAGGGCCCGTGTACCAATAGGCCTGTTTCATGCGTTTTGAGGCCAATTTCCCCAAATCTGTGACATCCACACAGGCCCGTATGGTCCGTGTGAGTGTCCAATGGGCCGGGGAGGCCCATATGTGCATCCCATTTGGATTACACTTATATGTAGCACACGCTTAAGTGCATACATATTTTAACACACCCCCTGAATCCAAAAGGGGTGACATCCGCATGTAAGTCACAAAGCCTTGATGCTTGTTCCTATCTAAAGCCTTAGTCAAGATATCCGCAATCATTGCTCCAGTGGGCATGTACCTCAAAACAATCTCCTTTCAGTTAACTGCATTGCAAATATAGTTATAGTGAAAATTGATATGTTTTGTTCTTGAATGGAAAACTTGGTTTTGCACCAACACAATGGCACTCTGGTTTTCAGAATACAACAATGCAAACCCTTGTGGCTTATGTGTATCCTCTAAGACTTTTCTCAACCATTTTTCTTCCTGTGAAGCTGCTCAGTAAGCTCTATACTCAGCCTCTGTTGATGAAAGACTTATTGCCAATACCTTCTTGGACATCCATGAAACCAAATTCTTACCTAAGAAGAATACAAAACCACTTGTTGATTCCCTAGTGTTACCATCTGCCAAAATTGCATTGGAATAACCAACCAAATAAAATTTTGCTGACTTTGTAATCAACAGTACCAGACTGTGCGTTCCTTCAAGATACCTCATAACTCTCTTAAATGCTGACAAATGCCTCATGCTTGGCTTCTCTAAGTGTTGAGACAAGACACCAATTGAAAAAGCAATATTGGGCCTTGTACACTGCCCCAAATAATTAAGCAATCCAACAGCTGACCTGTAGTCATTCCCAGATTGAACAAACTCCAGATACTCCTCATCTTTAGACTTCTCTAAACAAATGTTTGACTGCATGGGAGTACCAAACTACTTTGCATCCTCTAAGCCATATTGCTTAAGAAGAGCTACCACGTAATGGCTCTGGTCTAACTTAATACCATTCTTGCTCTTACTGAATTTCATTCCTAGCACCTGTTGCGCCAGACCAAGATCTTTTATCTTGAATTCCTTTTTGAGTGTCTCCATGACTCTCTATTTAACATTTCCAATAATGATAATGTCATCAACCCAAACAAACAAAGTTGCATCCTTTCTTACAAAAAGACAAGGATTGGCCTCAGACGTCTTGAAATCAATCTGTATCAGTTTCTCACTCATGGTATTATACTACAACCTAGCTGCTTGCTTCAATCCATGAAGGGATCTACACAGCTTGAGGACATATTACCCTTTATCTGCTGAAAGAAAACTTCTAACACAGATTTTCTTCATGGTTTCTGGTTTAGTCTCTACTAACCATTCACAAAAACAAACAGGGATTGACATATAAACAGTCTCATCCTCTCCAAGTTTTGCATTCAAGTATGCTGTTACAAAATCAGCTTGTCTGATTTCTTCACCCAACTCCACTGCCAGAGAAATGATGTACCTGAAGGTGGACAGCCTTCCAGTTGGTGAGAAAGTTTCTTGGTAATCAATACCCTCTCTCTGCTTGAAGCCCTGTGCAACGCATCTAGCTTTGAATCTTTTTAAAACTCCATTTGTGTCAAACTTCATGTTTAACACCAATCTAGACCCCACAATGGTCTTTCCTTTTGGAACAGAATCCCGCTTAACCACTTCAAAGACGCTATTATTTTCTAGAGAATCAAATTCCTCAAAAATAGCACTCTTCCAGTTGGCTCTCTCATCAGAATTCATAGCTTGGCCAAAGCAATTTGGGTTAAACCTGTTACCCATTTCTGAACTCAACCCCAGGACTTCATTGAGCATACACTGTTCCTGAAATGTATCTTCCTAATATCCTGCGGCAGCATAATGGGACTTCCACTCCCCATACCTATAAACTGGTACTTTAATCCTACCACCACTTCTAACTGGAGGTGGAGGCTCATCAGGTTCCAAATTAACGGACTCCCCTGAAGTGGGCACTGAACCCTCTGGTGGCACGTCTGCCATCTCTTCATCTTCTGGAACCACATGTCCCGCAGCCTTTGCTGGTGAAATGGGTGCTAATTCTATTTCTTGCTGTGACTTATTCACGACACCATCTTCACTCCTTTTGAGTGGAAAGTTACTTTCATCAAATTTTACATCCCTACTACGGATAACCTTTCTTGTCCCTGGAAAATAGATCCTATATGATTTAATTATTAAATCATAGCCTAAAAGTGCCCCTGTTCTGGCTCTAGGGTCTAACTTTCCAACCATTTCATTATGGTGGACACTATAATACACCAAGCAACCAATTGTTCTTAGGTGTGATGTTTTGGGGTAAAATTTCCAAAACTGATAATGAGGACTCTTCCCATTAATACTTACAATGTTGTGAAACAGACAGACTGTACACATCAACTCAGACCATAAGCACTTTGGTAGACCAGATTGAGACATAATAGTTCTGACCTTGTCCAGTAAATTCCTATTGATTCTCTCAACTATTCCATTATTTTGTGGAGTACTTGCAGTAGTGACTATATGAATGATAGAATAATCTTTCAATAACCTCTCAAACTCTTTACTCACAAATTCACCACCTCAATTGGTGATAACCCTCTTGATGTCCTTCATTAGACCATTCTGTTTCCAGACTTTGAAGATTATAGAAACCTCCTCTGTGGTCTGATACTTAGATCAAATTGGTTTAAACCAAACATAATTGGTTGCAGTATCAACTAAATTGATGAAGTATCTTGCCTAACCAAGGGACTCCGGTGTGAATGGCCCTGCCAAATCAATGGAAAATTCATCTCCAGGAACATCAGTGCAATCTCTACTCTTTGAGAACACATTTCTAGTATTAGCCCCCAAGGTACAACTCTCACAGTTGCTTTCCTTTACCTTATGGCCACTTCTATTGTGAGAAACAGTTCTAAAAGCTGAGATTTTGAACAAGCTTGCACACAAAAGCTTTTTCAGAACCTGTCCACTAAGAACAGTTCTCCCATTCATATCAATAACAAACCTATCTTCTTTAAGATAATGAATCTGGAAACCTTTTTTCCACAACACTCCAAGGGACACAAGGTTATAAAGCAACTCTGGTACATAGAAAAATTTCTCAAAAGAAATTTAAACACAAGTGATTTGCAAGAATAAATTTTCCAATTCCTTCAATCTGAATTGTTCTGCCTTTCTGACCAATATTTGAAACTCCATCATAATCACTAAGATTTGAAAATAAATTTGGTTCAAAGGACATGTGATGTGTACAGCCAGAATCAATCAAAACAACAACATCCTCCTTCAATTCTCCTAATAGGAAAGAAGCTTTATCAGTCACTGATAAGCTCTCATCTTTGAGGTTGAGATTACTCACTTCATAATCAATCAAGTCCATTTCTTGATCCTAATAAATTTTGGCCTTTTTTTTGGGACCTTCTTCCCCAACAACCATTTCCATTGGACCATCAAACACCACCATTGCAATGTTTTCAGTAGTGAGATTGAACTCCTTGTCATTCTCTTTGTACTTCTTCCTCTTCTTGGCCTCCTTGCAATCCTTAGCATAATGCCCCTTATTCTGATAATTATAGCATAAGACCTTGGAAAAATCCTTGTTTGCATTCTTGCAAGATTTTCCAGTCTTTCCAACAAGGTCTGTTCCAGAACCACCCTTCATCTTGAACTGAAGATCATCCTTTTCAATCCTTTTCAGCACATCCTCCTCCCCAGGAAGAGGATCCAATTGAGAAATAATTCTTACTAAAGAATCAAACTCCCTCAGTAGCTTCTGAAGGATTAAGAGTGAAAAACACTCAGGATCCATGTTAAGTCCTGATGACTTAAACTTGGCTATGCTAGACCTAGCCTCTGAAGCAAACTGTTTACAATTTGAATATTGTAACTTGAACAGTTTATTGAAATATATACCCTTCTGGTGAACATAATCACCAGCATACTTGGACTTAAGCAACTTCCAAAGGATGCTGCACCTCCTTCTCTCATCTTCCCTAAGAGTATTGGAAACCCATGTCACATGATTCTGATAAAGATGCCTAAGGATGAGATGATAAGATTTTTTCTCCACTTCCAAACTGATCAAAGTTTCATCTGCATCAATTATCTCCCCACAACAGATTTTATCCAGCTCACTATCCATAAGAACAGCCCAAGCATTATAATTCTGACTTTTCAGAACTATCTTGGTGGAGCTAACATCAGGGATATAGGACATCTTCTGGGAAAACTTGAGGTCTTTGAGGTTCTCCAGAGTAAGTTACAAGGGTCTAGATGGCTTGGAAGTAATGATGATGTTAGTACTGATAATTTGTTATAATTATGGCCAGAAATTAGCTTAGGCAAATGAGCAGTATTTAAAGCAAAAGAAATGCTGGACACCTTGTGTCAATAAATGCTGATGGGCTCTCACAATGGGGAAATACGTTGGATGATATTGGTGATGAATTTGATTGGATTATGAATGGATAATGAAAACAGCAGGAAGGAGAGCTCCTTAAGTACAAAAGATTGACTCTTTTTAGCCCATGATACAAAAAGCCAAAAGGCAAATTTTCCGCTCCAAATGAGCTATACAGGCTCTACAGGCCTGGTTACTTGGTTTGGAATACATCAGCCCGCATGGCATCAGTCCCTGTACCCTTACAACCAGCCTATTCCAGTACTTTCTGGTGTTTCCACCATTATGGGACTGAACCAGCCCCTGTGCTGTTCAATCCCTGACCTCACATACTGGCTGGTTGACTCATGCAACCAGCCCCTGGCCATAAAAATGGCCAGGTGAACCCAGGACAAACCTGGGCCCGGTCTCAGACCTACTTGGGGGGGGGGGGGGGGGTGTGACCAGCGGACATGCTATCCCCCCCTCTTTCTCACAGATCCCTGGAGGGGGCGGTCAAATCCCGCTACCAGGGGCCCTGGGGGTCAATACCCCCTGAGCGTTGTCATAGAATGGTAGGCTGGGGGGTGGTCAGATCCCCTCAGCCCAGTCACTCCTTGCCCTTGGTAAAGGGGGGGGGGGGGAAAGCCCCTTTGCTTTGATGGTGGAGGGGTGGTCAGGTCTCCCCCACCGCTGGTCACTTTGTTGCAACCAGCTACCTTGTCAATGCCCTAACCACCTAGGGCTGGTGGGGGGTGGTCAATTCCCCCCCACCGCCGGTTGCCTTGATGCAACCAGCCTGGGTGGCTAGCTGGTTGCTACCAGCTGCCCCCACCTCCCCCTCACAATGGTGGGCAAGGGGAGGCAAGGGAGCCGGGGCCATTGGCCCGGCCTTTGCTGCACCAACAGCCGGCCGCAATTGGCTCAAAAGCCGCAAAAACGGTCCCGGGCGGGCCATTGGGCGCCATAAATGGGCCAAAGGCAAAAAAAGCGGCCCCAAGCCGGCCGCAACATGGGCGGCAGCCCCAACAAGGCTGCCACACAGGCGGCGGCCCCAATGGGCGGCCCCAAGCCCAAAAACTAAGTAAACCATACTTTGGCGGGCCAGCCCATCTGGCCAAGTATTTCCAAAATAAACCATGGGCCCAATTATGCCCATACAAGCCCATCTGGCTGTATTTGCCCATATACCTCACCGGGCCTGTCAGGGCCGGTGTACCAATAGGCCTGTTTCACGCGTTTTGAGGCCAATTTCCCCAAATCTGTGACATCCACACAGGCCCGTATGGTCCGTGAGAGTGTCCAAGGGGCCGGAGAGGCCCATATGTGCATGCCATTTGGATTGTACTTATACGTAGCACACGCGTAAGTGCATACATATTTTAACAGTGGTGAGTAACATTTTATGTTACTGGTCTTTGCAATATTTAATTTGATTGAAACTGATGGAGTGAATGCCATCAATATCACTATGTAACTATGGAAGATCCACTTGACCCACCTACCTTGAGAGCTTTTCATACTAGGGAAGAGGCACAAAACTATTGTCAAACATGGGAAATGAAGCGTGGTTACCCTTCAACAGTTTTCAACTCAAAGCATGACAAACATGTGGATTTAGCCTGTGATAGACCTGTTTCCTATTCAGGAAGTCTTCTTACCAAAGGGTCTAGACAAACTCACACAAGGAAGGTTGGGTGCAAGTTTTTAATCCATGCAAGTCACACAAAGGCAGAGCCCTTGTGGGGGTTCTCCTACAAAGAAACCAAACATAAACATCAAACATCTGAACATCCCTCTGTGCATCCTCAACTGAGGAGAATCTCAGGGTGGCCTTAGACAATCTAGTAGAAGGCATGAATGATGGGCTCAATTTTTTACAACTGAAAAGAAAATTGAGCAAGATTTTTGGGCCGGATTATGTTGATGAACAAACAATCTATAACACTAAGCAGAAGTTCACACTTGCAGAACTAAAGGGAAAAAGTTTTATGGAGGTACTATATGAACAGCTTGCAGAAACAAGTTGGATTCACCAGTCAAAGTTCAGTGGAGAGGCTCACTTGGAGGCACTGTACTTAGCACATCCAGAGGCAGTAAAGCTTTCAAAACAATTCCATCATATTTCTATGTTGGACTGTACTTATAAAACAAATAAGTACAAAACCCCACTATTGCATGTTGTAGGAATGACAGTCAATTGCAAAAATTTCACAAAGGCTCTTGTTTTTATAAAAAACAAAACGTTTGAGTTCTACAGTTGGTCTGTAAATGAATTAAAGGAGTTGGCTTATGATCCTGAGAGACTTCCAAAAGTCTTTGTGACGGACCATGAAAAATCTCTGATTTGTGCAATTGAATGTAGTTTCCCAGAGTCATCAAGATAATTTTGCACTTGGAACTTATTTAAAAACATACAAGCAAACTGTAAAGTGCGCTTTGTTAATTAAGTTGAAGGATGGAAAAGCTTTATGACTCTGTGGGCAAAGTATGGTGCATCAAAGACCAAGGAGGAGGCGGAGTTCAATGATGCGGAACTCAGAGTAGGTCCAAATTACTGCTTCTTATTCTTCCTAGTTTTGGGTTCTGAACTTTTGACTTGTATAGTGTTTCTTGGAAGACTATTAGGATGTACTCGAGTATATGGAAAATAAAATTTTCACTATCAAAGTGACATTTGTAACAGCATGGACTTGTATAAACCCAGATTTTGGAAAAAAAAAATTTCTTGGGTTGAAGGGGCCCATGAAACTCTCAAATGATTCCTTGCAAACTCTTTGGGAAACCTGTTGGATTTTTGGAAAAGCCTTGATGGATCATTTTTGAATAAAATTAATTCAGTTCATGCATCCCTTCATAAATCTTGAATTAAGTTAGGGACAGTTCTTCCACCTGAACTGTTAACATTGGGTTAGAAATTGTCTTTGGAGGCAATTCATCTTGTTAGGGAACAATTTGAGAATTTCAAGAATGATCATGATGGCAAAGTCTGCACCAAGTCATATTTCAAGACTATGGGTTTGCCCTGTTTGCACAAAATAGGTGACTGTCTAGCATTCAGAGAATATGTGGTACCAAAAGATGTTCATCCTCAGTGGAGGTTGGACTATGAACCTTGCAGTTCTAGTTATGTAAGTTGGCTTAAGTTGGATTGTTCAAATCACTATGTGATTAATGCTTTTTGATTAATGATTTTTGATTAATGCTTTTTGATTAATGCTTTTTGATTAATGCTTTTTGATTAATGCTTTTTAATTAATAATTCCTAATTCACTAATGGTTGATCCTTTTGAATTTTTCCAGTTCAATGTCAATGAAATTCTAAGCATTAATCAGTTACATGAAAAAGTCAATGCAATGATCTTTGAATCTCCAGATCATGAGCAAAGTGGACTTTTGAAGTATATCATTCAGAGGATTAAAAAATATTGATTGAAGCCAAGACTTGAACCAAAAGTCTTATGATAAAGTAGGGGCAGGCCAAAACTGACAGATATGTGGCAAGAACCATCTTGGTTTGAGCTTGTTGAAAAACAACTCAAGGGGGAAAAAAGAACTAGAAGGGCTCCAAACAAGAAAAGATAAAAGATTTTAAGTCTTTTATTTTGGGATATGTCCATTTTTTTGGTTTAATGAACTTAGTTACTAACTAATGATGAATTGTTAGTCAAATTTGGCAGAATCTGAATCTGAATTTCATAGTTCAGACGAAGAGACTGAAAGTGAATCAGGATCACTTAATTTGGAATCAGAATCCTCTTCAGAGGAAAAGAATGTGCAGCAAAGCTCAACCAGAAGCTCATCTTTGGTGAATATTCATTTAATTGATCTAATTAAAGAAATGAATACTAAGTTAGTTTTCATGATAGGAACCAAATGTGAAATAACTCAATCAAATACCCAAGAAATTCCATACGTTCTTTGGTGAGGTTTGGGATGTGATTGGAGATGGGAATTGCGGATTTAGAGTCATTTCTAAATATCTTGGTTATGAAGAACATGCAGTTGGTTTAAATTTAGGAAGGAAATGATTGAAACATTAGAGAAACATAAAGCATTCTACATTAAGATGCTTGGTGGTGAAAAGGAGTTTGAAAAGATTAAACAAAGACTTGATGTTGAAGACATCAATGAAAAGATTCCCTCCTCAAAATGGCTGGCTAAATTGGACATGGGTCAAATCATAGCAGACACATATTCTAAAACTATATGTTTCATCTTATTGGAGTCATGTGATACTTATACTCCAATGAAAAATGGTGTTACTGATCAATCAGATTCAATGTTAATTTCCTTTGTAAACAATAACCACTGGGTTCTATTGGTACTTGAGGGAGAAATGATTCCAATCCCGCCCATTGTATCAAAACCACGTTCCTTGATTTCTAAAAAAGCCTCTGGTTGGGTTGATCATCTCAAAGATCAACTGAAAATGTATTCTAGATTGTAATAGACTTTGACTTCATTCCATCATTGGGTTTCATATAAATTGTAATTCTAATGCAGCTAGCAAGTTCTATTAATATAAAGGGTTATCACATTTTGAACATCATTATGTAGAGTGTTTTGAGTTAACATCATTACATTGAGTGTTTTGAATGAGAGTTTAATGTTAATTCAGTTCAACTTGTGTTGGGCTGATTCCATCACAAGCTTGACTTATGTTAAGCTTGGGATGGGATCAGCTTAAAACAAGTTGAACTTGTTTTTTTTGGTGTTTTCACTTTAGGGCTTGTCAAAAGAGTTGTATTTTTTTGGGCACTTTAACTTTAGGGCTTGTCAAAAGACTTATATTTTTTTGGGCACTTTTACTTTAGACCTTGTCAAAAGACTTCTTTAATTTTTGGGTGCTTTTACTGTTGAGGATGTAATCCCTGTTGAGGGAAATATAAGGGCAAATATTGCTTTTATCAATCCAACTCCATTACCAAAGGAAAGAGAAGGAAATTTGGATCATAATGAAAAAAGATTTACATTAATATGTTTAATAACATGGAAGTTATTAAAGATTCAATTCCTGTGAAACACAACACAGGAATGTCACAGAGAGTCAGTCTCAGTCCAGTGACTCCAGAAGAGGAACTGGATGATGGCTCCAATGAAGAAAAGCAAAGAAATGGAATAGATGAAATGCACCTATTGATTAAGAATGAAATGTATAAAGGAAATTCTAAAAAGAAAGAAAAAAAACAATAAAAAGAAATAAAAAGCAAAAGAGAAATGCCTGAAGTTTTCAGGTTCACAGCTATTACATTTGTAACACCTAGAAAGAGAAAGGTGCATTCCAAGCAGGCTTGGAATAAAAAGAACCGCTCAATAAATGCTATTGAGCATTTCAAATTCATAGCAGTCCCTGATGTCACTCCAAGGAAGAGAGTAATACATAGTGCTATTAAGACAAAGAGGAAGAAAGCAAAGTTGCTTTAATCCTCATGTTGTAAATGTCTTTTCCGTCTCTCCTCTTATTTTAAATAGTCCTCATCTTGTGTTCATCTTGTGTGTCCCCATGTCTTTCATGAGAGGTCCCTTCAATATAAAAGGACCCCTCATCCCCCCCTCATTTGTATTGGATTCACTTTCACATTCATACACACTCATTCACTTTGTTATCATACCAATCAATATTATTTAGTCTCAATTATTTACTCTACCAACCGAATTGCTAATTGCAAGACATTATCAGTACCAATACAACCTTCATTGCCGACACCATCTTTGCAAAGATAAGAAATTTGTGACAAAAAGATAGCATCAACAACCCTCTCACCGTTGCGAACAGGAAGTGATAAGCGACTCGTAACAACTTTTTGCTACGATTGTCGCAAAATCCGCCCCTTCACCACTGACCGCATCATTTCAAAGATAAGCAATTAGCAGCGGACGGATACCATTGAAAAATCTTCAGGTTGCACCACTGACCAATTGAACCATCAATTGGAGTCCTTGTTTTTGATTGTCTTGCTCGGATCCTTTGGATTTTTTGTTTTTGCTTGTCTCATTTGCCCCACTTGTATCGCTCGCACGGCCCAGCCAGCATTGGATCAATCACAAGAATTGTCATTGCAAGGTATTGCCAGTTGATATAGGACCAAGATGGCTGACGGAGCGATCTAAAAATACGGTTTGAGCTCGCGGGTGTTGCTTAACAGCAACAATTACTTTGTCTGGTCAAGGCTCCTTGAGAGCAAGCTCAACAACATTGGGTGCCTTGCCATAACAACTGGTGATCCGACAAAGATGACCGCAGAGATGGAGCGCAAAGGATACCATCTCCTAATTTGGTATCTCAATGAAGAGTTTCTTGGCTTCGTTGCCGACATTCTGAAACCCAAAGAGAAGGGGAAGGGATCTGTCTTATGGACTCACCTGAAGAATAAGTTTGCAGGCAACAGCAGCCACGCGAAGAACGTCGCTTATAAAAATCTTCACAATGTGAGTTTCCACAACTAACAGCAATTTATTGCTGATATGCAAAAAGCAATTGCTAGGTTCAGGTCATCTGGTCTCAAGATGGACTCAGAGTGCCTGTATCTGAACATTCTTCAGAGATTGCCTAGGGAATTTGAGTCCCTTGTGAGAATTATTTCTCAAATGAATCCCATCCCGGATGAAGAAGAGGTCCTCAGCAGGATTGAGAAAGATACTAGTCAATTCAACAGAAAGGAAAAGAACACCCAAGCTTTGTTGACCAAGAATTTTGGTAAAAAGACATTAAATAAAAAGTATGTAAAGTGTTACAAGTGTAACAAGATGGGCCATATTGCCAATGAATGTAAGTCTGGTCAAGGAAGTTCTGCTAAAGGTTTTGAATCAAAGAAGAGAAATTTTTATTCCAAAAAGGATGAAGTGGAGGAAGTAACTAGTCTTATGGCAAAAAGATCAAAAATTAAAGACCTTTTTACCACTGAACCTTTTGTGGAAGAAGAAGCAGGGTTCAAAAGAGAACCCAATAACAGTAATGAAGCGGATTTGACCAAGTATCCATTTGTGGATAATGAAGAAGGGTACCTTGCTGATGTGAGTCACCATTTCACCAATGATAGTCAACAGAAACATCTGACATGTGGTCTATTTTCCGATAAAGATAGAGGATCAAGTGGAATAGTAGTGTATTCTGGCTGCACTGATCATATATTCAACAAGAAAGACTAATTTCATAATTTTGTACCATATAGTGGTGTTGTAAATATTGGTGAAAGAGGTAAAAGCATAAACATCCAAGGGAAAGGTTGTGTTAAACTTGAAACAGAAAATTTTGGACCTGTTCAATTTAAAGAAGTTTATTTTGTCCCTGATTTACCATATAACTTGTTGTCTCTGAGTTCTTTATGGAACAAAGGTTGTCAGATTGAAAATTTAGGCAATAAATTTCAAGTAAAGAATGACAAAAAGGTAGTGTTTGATGGTGTGGTCAAGTCAAAGTTATTAGAGGCAAAACTTCATATGGAAGGGATAAGTGTTTTCTCATCTGTGGTACACAGAAGATCTGGCCACAAAGGAACTGATGAGAACTGTGAAAGCTGCAAACTAGGCAAGATGACCAGAAACAAGTTCTCTAAGAAGAGAAAAAGAACAGAAGTAGTAGGAGAAGAATTCTCCATTGATCTAGCTGGACCATTCAATCCCATGTCTTTGGGAGGTTCAAGATATTTTATTAACCTAGTAGACACTGCTAGCAATTTTTCCTGGGTGAAAACCATCAGAAATAAATCTGATACAGCTGATGAGGTAAAGTATTTGTTTAAAAAATGGAAAAGACAAGGAGTCTTGAAGAAACTCAGAAGAGTTATAACTGATGGAGGAGGTGAATTCTTAGGAAAAGAATTTGAGGATATTCTGAACGAGTTTGGAATAGAACAAATTACAACCACCCCTCATACCCCACAGAACAATGGAATTGTGGAAAGAATGAATAGGACTCTTATGGATAGAGTCAGGACCATCATGATAGATGGAAATTTGACCAAGTTTTTGTGGGCTGAAGTACTCTCAACCGTTAGTTATTTACATAACATCATTGATGAAGGCAAAGTTTTCCCAAATGAGAGGTTTGTGGAGAAGGCTCCAAATACTAAGAAGTTAAGGGTAATAGGATTTCTAGCCTATTACAGTGTGCATCATTATGGTAACTCTGGTAAATTAGATGCCAGATGTGGAAAAGGAGTTTTAGTAGGATAGGACTATATGAGTACCTGCTATAGACTGTACAACATTGAACACAGGAAAATTATTAGAACAAGGGATGTTAGGTTTGAAGAAGAAGTGTTTCCCTTGAAGAAAAACCATGTTGATTTTGTCCATCCCCCAATTGAACATCTGAACAAAACCAATTCAGAAAAAGTAAGCAATGTGCATGAGGGATCAAAAGATATTGGACAATCAGAAGAAAATCACAGTATTCATAGAGATCCAGAAGGGATTGAGAAACCAGAAGATAGGTATTTGATCAAAGAACCAGTAAAGAAGAGTCAGAGGAATAAGAGAAAGACTGACAGATATGGTGAATTGAAGGCACATTGTGCAGTTGTTGATAACATTGAAGAAGTTGTTCAAGAAGAACAAGAGATAATGGCATTTAAGGCATCATTTGAGATGGAGAACAATGTAGTTCCAAATAGCATTAAGAAAGCTATGAATTTGCCAGATAAGCAAAAGTGGAAGAATGCCATATTTGAGGAATTAGACTTATCAGAGAATAACCAAGTTTTTGAAGTTATAAGAAGAGAAGAGGTTGAAAAAGAGAAAACCTTAGTTGGAACCAGATGGGTTCTAACACAGAAGTTCAATGAGTTGGGTCAACTACAAAGATAAAAAGCTAGGTGTTTAGCTCAAGGATTCAAACAGAAGGAAGGTATTGATTATCAGGAAACCTTCTCCCCAACTGGAAGATTATCAACTTTAAGATATTTATTTGAATTAGCAGCTCACAGAGGTGAGGAAATAAGACAAGCAGACTTTTTCACAGCATACTTAAATGCTAGTTTAGAAGAAGATGAGACAGTCTATACAACAATACCAGAAGGTTTTAAGGAATGGCTTGTTGAAACAAAGCCTGAATCATTGAGAAAGAAACATATAGATGCCCTCTTGAGGGGGGGTAATCATGAGTATGTACTCAAACTCAAGAAGTCACTATATAGAATTAAGCAAGCAGCAAGATCTTGGTATAACACAATTGCCAAGTGGTTAGATTAAAAGGGTTTTCAAACAAGTGAAGCAGACCCATGTCTATTTATTAATAATGGCAAAATCTTATTTGTGTGTGTAGATGACATCATAGTCATTGGGCCAAAGAAGGAAGAATTGTTGAATGAGATCAAGAAGGATTTCAGAATTAAGGACTTGGGAAAGGCTCAACATGTTCTAGGAATGAAGATAACCAACAGACCAGATGGGTCAATCAGAGTAGACCAAGAACATTATTTTAGAGGATTAATTAAGAAGTACAATATGGAGGATGAAAAAGTCTTTGGAACACCACTCCAATCTAATGTGAAGTTGGAGAAAGCTACTGATGATGAAATTGAAGAATTTAAGAAATCAGGCCTTGACTACAGAGCAGCTATAGGATCTTTGAATTATTTGTCTCAATGAACAAGACCAGACATAACTTATACTGTAGGGATCCTCTCTCAACATTTAGAGAATCCTGGAATGCAACATTTGAATGCTTCCAAAAAATGTGTTAGATCTTTGAAAGGAACTCAAAATTTAGTTATTGAGTATCCAGCTGGAAGTGACTTCAAACTTGTGGGTTATTCTGACTCAAGTTGGGCAGAAGATGATTTAAAACAGTCAACAAGTGGGTTTACCTATTTACTTGGGAATAGATTGATTTCTTGGAGATCAAAGAAGATAGCAGCAATAAGTGTATCATCAACTAAAGCTGAATATAGAGCTTGCCTCTCTGCAGCTCAGGAGGCAAAATGGATAAAAAAAATACTTGAAGACACTTATAAGCCTCAAGCGTATGCTTTAAGCTATTCTGATAACCAAGGTGCCATAAAGTTGGCAAGTAAACCAGTCTTTCACTCCAGAACAAAACACATTGATGTTCATTACAATTATATCAGAGAAGAAGTAAAGTATAAAGAAGTAGCATTAGAATATGTTCCAACTGCAGATATGACTGCAGAAATAATGAATAAAGCATTGGATAGAACCAAACATCTAAAGTTTTCCATAGATATGAATTTACTTCCCCCTACAGGATTGAGGGGGGGGTGTTGAGGATGTAATCCCTGTTGAGGAAAATATAAGGGGAAATATTGCTTATATCAATCCAACTCCATTACCAAATGAAAGAGAAGGAAATTTGGATCATAATGAAAAAAAGAATTACATTAATATGTTTAATAACATGGAAGTTATTAAAGATTCAATTCCTGTGAAACACAACACAGGCATGTCACAGAGAGTCAGTCTCAGTCCAGTGACTCCAGAAGAGGAACTGGATGATGACTCCAATGAAGAAAAGCAAAGAAATAGAATAGATGCAATTCACCTATTGATTAAGAAGGAAATGTATAAAGGAAATGCTAAAAAGAAAGCAAAAAAAACAATACAAAGAAATAAAAAGCAAAAGAGAAATTCCTGAAGTTTTCAGGTTCACAGATATTCCATTTGTAACACCTAGAAAGAGAAGGGTGCATTCCAAGCAGGGTTGGAATAAAAAGAACCGCTCAATAAATGCTATTGAGCATTTCAAATTCATAGCAGTCCCGGTTGTCACTCCAAGGAAGAGAGTAATACATAGTGCTATTAAGACAAAGAGGAATAAAGCAAAGTTGCTTTAATCCTCATGTTTTAAATGTCTTTTCTGTCTCTCCTCTTATTTTAAATAGTCCTCATCTTGTGTTAATCTTGTGTGTCCCCATTTCTTTGATGAGAGGTCCCTTCAATATAAAAGGACCCCTCATCCCCCCCTCATTTGTATTGGATTCACTTTCACATTCATACACACTCATTCACTTTGTTATCATACCAATCAATATTATTTAGTCTCAATTATTTACTCTACCAACCAAATCAACAATTGCAAGATTTACTTTAGGGCTAGTCAAGTTGAAATTACTTCAGGGCTTGCCAAGTTAGTTGTATTTTTTTTGTGTTTTTACTTTAGGGCTTGTAAAGTTACTTGTCTTTTTTTTGGTGTTTTTACTTTAGGGCTAGTCCAGTTACTTGTGTTTTTTTGGGTCTTTTTACTTGAGGGCTAGTCCATTGGATAGTACCTGTTTTTTTTTTATTTTGATTCATTTATTTTTTTGTTTTTTTTTTTAACCAAAAAATGAACATTCTTTGATTTTTTGGTTGATTTCTGTTTTTTTGGAAGGTTTATTTAGTTTAACGGTTGTGTTAGTACCCTTTCATTCCTATTCCTTTTTTTTTTTTTTTTTTTTTTTTTTTTTTTTTTTTTTGATCACCATGGTCCAGTGCCATGTGGGATTCCACACAGCAGCAGACCAGGCTGGGTAGGCCGCACAAATCTGTGAGCTATGAGGGGCTGTACCTGACTACATTCAAGCCGTATGGTGTGCCAAATGGCCCTATATAAACCGTGTGCATGGCTCAATGAGCTGTGAATTTAAAATTACCCTGAAGAAAAATGGTGGCTCATAAAATCAAATAAAGCCAATCCAGCCAAGAAAAAATCTCCAACAAATTCAAAAATTTCCATTCATCCTTCTCAATCCACTTCCAAATATTCAAGTCAACCCCTGGGAGCTGATAATAGAATTTTTTTCAACTGACAAAAAATTCCTTCCAACTTAAATGCTTTCTTTGCAACCAGAAATGAACTTGTTTTTGATGAACTATAAATCCCAATTTTAAGGTTATCTACTCAAGAATAATGAGATAGATTAGAAAAGGAAACTAAGGCTTGGTTTTTATTGAAAACCCTGAGGGATTGTTTCAAGAGCTATGGAGAAAAGTACAAAAAATCCCATTCATTGTCCATAGACACTGGATTTGAAATATGAAATACCAATTTATGAAGGGTGATCAGGTCCATGAAAGATAAATTTAAATGAATATTTCCTTTCCAAAATGAAATGCATGGCATCTTTGGTAAAAAATCTAACATAAACTGACTAGTTGATTTAAATTTCCAAAGATCCAAGTTAATTGATATTGAGGGGATTCTTTGCCTTAGTTAACATAATGATGGAAATAGAAAGGGAAAAAAGGACTTCCTGGATTTTCCAGAAAATAATAAACAGGAATTTGATCCAAAAAACTCATTCCTAATCCAATAAATATCAGAAAATATAATGAAGTTATCCTTCCTTGGATTGATCACTTGATTTTTTGGACCCAAAAATTCCCTGCTTTGATCAAGAAAATCTGTTTATCAACCTCAACTGAGGTGATCCTAATTAACAACCCAAATCTCCTTTCCAATTCACTTCCATTCAATTAGGCATAGAGTTTCTTATACATCATTTTGAAATGAATTAAATTTGATTTCTTTTAAACAGATCTATCATTGTTTGGAGAAATAGGAAGCTTCAGTAGATTGAACCTTACATATCAACCTTTGAGGATACTTATGAAGTTCAGAAAAATGAATAATATGTAAATAGAGGTGAGAAGGCCTGAAATTAAATGAAAATCAACCCAAAAATTTTTTAATGGAGGATACAAACCTCAATCATGGAATTATTTTTGGCTTTGAAGATATGATTTAGAAACAAGAATCAAGTAAAATCCTTGAATATATGAACCATTGGTAGACAAAAATTGATGCTAATACATGAATCTACTTTGGAAAACAGTTAGGTACAATATCAAGAGTTAGAAAATTCAGTTTGAAGGTTGCATTTGGGAGAAAAAACCACCAATTGAGGAATGCAATTTCAATTCTGAGCTCTTGTTAAAAAGAGGAGGAGGATCAAAATCCTTCTTCTTCAAATAAAAATTACAAGCTTTCTTTATCAATTGCTTGTGTTAGTAGCAGCCCACCAGTTGACTAAATTAAAAAAAAACCTATCATTTAACTAGAATTTATATATTTTTCTTCATATTCTTTTGGAAAAAAACAACAAAAAAAGGAATCCAATTGTTTCTTTTATCACCACTATCATTGATATAATTGTCAAGTCCTCCTGTATACAAATAGTTTTCATTTTTCTTTCCATAAATAAGTGTGAATTGTTTTGTAAATCCTGGCTGGTATTAATTTTTATTTGATTCATCTGAATTGAAATTTCCATAAAAGCATGGCTTTTGAATTAGAGGGCTGGGAAATTGAAATTGCTTTACTTTTTATAAATCCATTTTTTTCAGGTTTCTAATATTTAAAAGCATGCTAAAAAGGCCCAGGCGGTAATAACTCCAAACAAACTGCTAACCAGATTCCAAAGGTTTGATTTTAGCCAAAAAAAAACACTAAAATTATGCAAATAGGGGTCATTGGCCTCATTATAGTAAGTTTGTTTTCTAAAATGAAGCCTTTTTGCATGCCTTCCCACTCCAAAAAGGTGTGAAGCCTTTTCATTTTTTAAGGGGTGCCTGGGTTTGTGAAAAACCTCATTTGATGGCAACTTGGCCCCCAAGTGAAAAAATAACTTAAGAGCATCAACAATTGTTGCTTGATAACTTCTTGTTAGCGCAAAAAATAGTAAGCAAGGGCTTTAGCAAGTGCAAGGCACAATCATGGTTTCCAAGCCCGCTTTCAAGGTTGCTAACAAGTGAAAACTGCAATTGTTGACCCCTTGACAAACGCTTGCCAACACACAGTTGACAAGTAGTCAAGAGTATGAACATGAATATAAAAAACCCACACATAGGGTTGATTTGGAGGGGGAGGGATGGATGGGGGGGTGGGTTGATGCTAGTAATATTGGAGGGGGGAAGTGGTGGACTTATGGAGGGCGCGGTAAATCCTGGTGAGGGATTGGGTTAGCAAGCTCAACAAGTTTTTTTAAATTTGTCAATTTTTGACCAAACTTATGGAGCTTGCTATGTAGTGAGATGCTATTTAGGACACAAATGCAGCTCATTCTTGCTAAAATTAGCTAAAAAGCGGGTTTAGCAAGACAATTGTGGATGCTCTAAGGCCCTTGGGGCTAAAGTAAGGTCTCCAGACCTCTGGGGGGTTGGTCTGGGGTTGAATTTTTTGCAGAAAAATGTGGATACCAATTGAGTAAATGCAATATTTAAAATTTCAATGCATAAAGATTTTTGGAAAAGAATTCAAATCTGACCACAGATTCAAGAAAAACTTTATTGAATGTGAGAAAAATGAGATCAATGATAAGAATTTGTTTTTTTTTTACACATAATAAAATATTTCCAATGTAATTTAAATAACTTTGAAACAAAAATAAAGGTCCAAAAAAATGCTATATATAAATATTTGATTCTGGGAATTCAAATATCTTTAAATATTCAAGAAAAAATATGATCCATTAAACAAAAATTATAAAAAATATGCAAAAGATGCTTCTTTGGAGAAAATTCAAGATTTGTGAGGAAATTTCAATAAATTTGTACCAAGCATAGAAAATAATTGAAACATACAAAAATATCTATTTCACAAGGATAACTCAAATATGTTTAAATATTTCAGAAAATTTTCCTTCCATTAAAGAAATAAAAACACAAAAGAAAGTCCATCAAGTGCATGAAAGACCAAATAAATATAAAAAGTTGATTGTTTTCAATAATCAATTTTTTATATTTAATGTTTTTATTTTTTACTCAATGAAACCTTTTTAGAATATTTGAAAATATTTAATTTCTTGTTGTTCAATAGCTCTATTTGGTATATTTCTATTATTTTTTATGCTTCGTACAAAGGTATTTAGATTCCATCACAAATCTTCAATTTTCTTCAAAGAAGTATTTTCTGTATACTTTTTTATAATTATTTATGTAATGGATGATATTTTTGATTGCATATTTAAAAATATTGGAATTCTGAGAATTAAACAGGCATTTTTAGAATTTTATGTATTTTTTTAAAATTTGGTACAAAAGTATTTATATTCCACTGGATATGTCTTACCTTTTGCAAGGAAATTTATGTTTTATCATTTTCTTATGTTTCTTATGTGGGATGAGTTGTTTTTCTCAATATGAGATCAGATTCAAATTCCTTGCAAAATATTTACATTTTTAGCATTTTTAAATATCATATTTATTCAATTGGTGTCAATACTTGATTTCTCCAAAGAATTATGACCCAGAAAGACCCCACAGGGGGTCTGGAGGCCTCAGTTTGGCCCCCAGAGCCTCAATTGCAATTTACGGGCCTGTGTAAGCCTGTGTAGGCCTAAACCACCATCAAATGGCATGTTCTACCCCCTCAGGAATCCCTTTTAACCTCTAAAAGGCTTCATGCCTTCCTGGAATGGGAAAGGAGGCCAGTTGGTATCAATAGAGTAAAGAAATTACTAATGTGATGCCACTGATGTCTTTGAGAATCATTTTAGCAACTTGCTTTCTGAGATGAATCCTTTTGGCTTCATTGATGTGGTTTTAGTAATTTTTTTGGTGTGATTATAGCCTGGGCCTTAAAATATATGTTAATTTAAATGAGGCATTCATATAACAGCCATAGTAGGATATACTAATGGTTTAAAAAATGAATTCAATTCAGTTTTTGATTGAGATTAGGTGAAACCCACATTTTATGACAAAAGAAATCAATTACATTACATATAAAACTCCAATCAATTAGATTTGAAATTGTTTATCAATGGACTAAGTGATCAATTCTGATTTTGGGTTAAGACCTAATTTCAATGTCACAAGGGCAGTTACATAAAATAATATACTCATAAAAAATAAGAAAAACATTTTGAGTTAGTTGAGAATTTTTGGAAGGCACTGAGGGTCTTGTATTGTTATCAAAATGAAGTTTTGGGTGTATAAGAGTTAGAAAGCCCACTGTTTTGTTTGGGGAAGAGCTAGTTCAGCAACATCAAATTACTAATGGCACACCAATTCTTTTGTGTGTGCACTCCACATTCTAATAATCTTGGCATGTTCAGGTTCACCCACCACTTTCTTTTGTATGTGGATGGGTGCATGTCAAAAATTTTGGTGTGTAGATTTGGGCATTACAAAGGATGGTGTGTGGAACTCTGCATTCAAAGAAATGGTGAATAACTTAAAAAAATGACTCATTGAAAATTTCAACAAATTCTTGCAAATAATCATAATTATGCCAAAATGGCAATTGAATTTAAAAAATGAACCTATTAATGATGAATAAAACAAAATAAAAAATAGTATTTAATGAAATGAAGGGACTATTCTATATGGGGTTTTCCTTAATTGTTAAAATTTGATTTTTTCCTACAAAAAATTCAAAAAATATGAAAAATAATTTAAAAAAATAATCCACAAAATAATCAAAACAAATCAAGTACTGTTTTTCCAAATTTGAATTTTTTCCCTTTTTAGTTAAGGTTTTTGAAGCTCAAGTGATTTTATGAATAAAAATTTAAAAATAGATTGCTTCATATGAAAGGTTCAATTTTGTTCCTTTCTCTAGTAAAATCTTTTTCCATAAAATATTTCCTTCTTGTGTTTCAGTTCATGAGGCATCTTTCATTTTTATTTAATGTTTGAAAATTATTTGTTTGTTGAATACACATATTTTTGAATTTCTTAGAAGGAAATATTGAGTTTTTACAATTATAAAGAAAAGAATCATAAACAATATTCCCTTCCTCTTAATGAATTGATTTTACTACAGTATTTTGATTGATTAATTCTCCACATTTATTGCCTATTTTAGCATGGCCAATGTTAAATTAATCACGGAACAACAAGAAGCAAGCCAAGTTGCTTGCAACTTGCGCATCCCTCAGGGGGTTGCAAACCCCCGTTTGCGACCCATTTTGAGTTTCAACCTTTTTTGGGTTGAAACTGGGTGTTTGCAACCCCCTGGGGGATGCACAAGTTGCAAGCTGGGGGTGTGTGTATTTTTCAGCCCATTGGGGCTACTCCCCACCAAATAGGCCATTTGAGGGGGGATTTGGGGTGCCTAGGCACCCCTGGGCTACATTTGAGTGCTTTCAACCCAAATTTGGGTTTCCCGCATACTATGTGGGACTATTGGATCAAAAAAAGAAACTTGGAGATCAAAAATTTTTCCTATTGGCAAAACAACTCTTGACTCAAACCACATGCACACACAACACACACACATTGGATAAATTAATTTTTATCAACCCAACGTTGAGCAAACCTTTAGAGTTGTTGGATCAAAAATTGCATTGAATACTAAATTGCTGTTGAGTTTTTTTGGTTTATGGGAACAGTGGAAAGCCCAAGCCCTACCAGATTGAAAATTGCTACGTTAAAGGACTTAATTAAAAGTGCACTTAACAAAGCTTTGGTGGAATCTAGAAATTCGGGTAGGGAGTTGGAAAAGAAAAAATAGGAAGCCCCCATTGCATCCTCAGCTAGAGTTTCAATTGAGGAAAAAGATTTTTTTTGACAAATTGAATTGAATAAAGGTGGTGGTTCACATTTCATATGTCATTGGACTGAGAAATATTTGGCTTGAAAAATACTAATATAAATAAGGGGTGCCAGAACCGCTTCACCCTCCTCCTGTGAGAGCCTTTGCTAGTAGGAAAAAAGCCAAGATTCATTGTCAGAAATGGGAAGCCATGCGTGACTAAGCATTGACAAGTTTCAATTGAAGGAAAGAAAAATATTTGGATCTAGCATGTGACAGATTTGGGGTTTATGAAGGGCCATGCCTCACCATACATCAAAGGCAAAATCAAACTGAGAAGATTGTGTGTCAATTGATGATCTATGCAAGTAGGAAAGTAGAAGATCCCAAGTGTAATCTCTCCATTAGAAATGGCCTACAAAATTATCCACCATCTGAAAGTACTTCAGTGCATCCTTAACTGAGGAGAATATATGGTCAAGCATTAGATCTACTTAAGGAAGGAACAAAAGGGGGGATCAATACAGTTCAAATTAAAAGAAATTTGAAAAATATTGATTTTGGAAAATAAATTGACAATAGAACAATCTATAACACCAAGCAGAAGTTAAAGCAAGCGGAACTGAAAGGGGAAGGTGTTATGGACATTCTAGTGGAAACACTCCAGGAATTCCAGTGGGTTTCCAGGTCCAAATTTAGTTGAGAGGGTCACTAAGTGGCCCTATTCTTTGCTCATCCTGATTCTATAAAACTTTTAAAGAAATTACATCATATTTCTTTGTTGGATTTCACTTATAAAACAAATAGGTACAACATCCCTCTATTGCATGTTTTAGGAATGACTGCCAACAAAAAGACTTTTACAAAGGCTTTTTTTTTAAACCAAAGAAACATATGAGTTCTACAGTTGGGTTTTTAGCACATTAAAGGAGTTGGCTTATGATCCAAAGAGTCTTCCAAAAGACTTTGTGACAGAAATGAAAAAATTCTGATGTGTGCTATCCAATGCAGTTTCACCAAGTCATCCAGCCAGTTGTGCTCCTGGAACTTGTCTAAAAATATTCAAGCAAAATTTAATGTGTGAATCAGTAATTACAATGAAGGATGGCAAAGTTTTGAGAATTTTTTGGCCAGTTATGGGGCCTTTGAAACCAAGGGGGAGGCAGAAGTAAATGATGCAGAACTCAGAGTATGCCAATTTATTGCTTCTTCTATTGATCTCTGCAGGGAGTGAGCTTACTTTAAAACTTGTGTACAGTGTTTCTTGAAAGTCTGTGAGGACGCACTTGAGTATATGGAATAGAATATTTTCCCTATCAAAGAGAAGCTTTTCAAGTGGTGGAATTGTTTTAACCCTGACTTTGGAAATGAAACAATGTCTCAGGTACAAGTGGCTCATTCTACTTTCAAAAAATTACTTGTGGGATTTTTGGGGAAAGTTTTGGATGTGTGGAAACAACTTTAAGGAACTATTGAAAGTCAAATACAATCAGTACATGAAGAACTTAAAAACTCTCAAATGAAGTTGCAAAAAGGTCTTCCAACAGAAATATTAACTTTGGGATAAAAATTTTCAATTTAGGAAATTAAACTCATTGGGAAAAAATTTGAGAAGTTAAAGCGCAACCATGATGGCAAGGTATGCTCAATGTGGTATTAAAAAACAATTGGCTTGCCTTTTTCCCAAAATATAGGTGAAATAAAAGCATCAAGAGGATCTGTTGTGCCTGAAGATTTTCATCCTCAGTGGAAGTTAGACTATGACACTTCCAATCAAGTAGGTGGGGTTTTTTGAAGGGTATCAATTATTTGATTGAAAGATGAGTTATTGGATTGACGGATTAATTATTGGATTGAGAAATTGATAAACTTTTGGTTTTTGAAATTTTGAAACAGCTCCAGGGCTTGATGAAGAATCTCAAATGTTTGACAAGTGGAATTTCATTTATAGGGAACAACCTAAAGAAGTTGGGTCAGAGATTCTAATTTCAATGCTTGAGAATACAGCTTCTTTGATTGCCAAGCCAAGGCTTGAGCCAAGGGTGTTAAGTTAAAGCTGCCGTTGACCCAAATTGAAAGCAACCTATTGTGAACTTTCCAAATTTGAACACATGGAAGGAGAAATTAAGAGGGAAAGAAGGGTTAAAAGGGGACCAAAAATACCAAAGATAGTAAGTCTTTTCTTTTGAGAAATGTTCATTTTTATGGTTTAATGAACTGATGGGAAAATTATTTATGTAGTTCAAGGATGGCTCTTCATATGAATTTCATGGTTCAGTGGAAGAGACTGAAAGTGCTTTGGGTTCCATACCGTTGGAGTAATTTTTTTTTCAAAGGACAAAGCGGAAGAAGTGGAGGAGTTAAAGAGAAGCTCATCTTTGGTAAGTTTTGATTCCTTTAATGAGATTAGAATTGTGGCTAGCTAATTCTTGATTGAAGGAACCAAAAGTGAATTAACTCAGTCCAATACCTGGAAAATTACATAAGTTCTTGGGGGAGGTTTGGGATCCAGTTGGTGATGGAAATTGTGGATTTAGAGTCATTGCTAAATCACTTGGGTATGATGAGCATGCATGGTTTAAACTAAAAAAAGGAAATGATTGAAACATTGAGGAAGGATAAAAGGTCCTCTTCTAAGATTCTTTGGGGCAATAAAGATGTTGAAAAGATAGAAAAAAGACTTGATGTTAATGAAATCAATGAAAAGATTCCCTCTTGAAAATGGCTTTCAAAGTTAGATATGGGTCAAATAATAGCAGATACTTATGGAAGACCAATATTTTTCATGTCATTGGATTAATTTTGTGCTTATAATCCTATGAAAATGGGTTTAAAAGAAGAATCAGACCCAATAGTCATTTCATTTGTTAATAATAACCATTGGGTCAAGCTTGTAATTAAGGGAGATGTGATTCCAATCCCGCCCATAGTTTGCAAACCACATTCCATGATTTCCAAAAAGGCCTTTGCTTATATTGATGACCTCAAAGCTAAAGTTGATTTGTATTCTAATTTTTGGACATCATTTTAATTTCATCATTTGGTTTTGGATTCTGATGCTGATCTTGTAATTCCATTGATATAAAGGGTTATCACACTTTGGACATCATTATGTTGAGTGTTTTGAGACAAAATAATTATGATGAGTGTTTTGAATTATATTTTATTGGTAACTCAGTTCAACTTGTGTTGTTCTGATGCAATCATAAGGAGTATTTTTACTTCTTTTGACAAGATCAGCTTAGCACAAGTTGAACTTGTTTTTTGGGGGTTTTTTACTTTAGGGCTTGTCAATTTACTTGTCTTTTTTTTGGTGTTTTTCCTGAAGTCCCTGTCAAGTTGAACTTTTATTTTTTGGCACTTCTAGTTTAGTGCTCCTCAATAGAATTTCATTTTTTATTATTTTTGGTGTTTTTACTTGAGGGCTGGTCAAGTTGAACTTCCTTGTATTTTTCCATTTTTTTCAAAAATATTTATTTATTTTTTATTTATTTTTATTGAGGGTGATGTTAAATTCACGGCTCAAACCATGTGGTAGTTGTGTAGGGCCCTACACGGCTCAAATGAGCCGTGAGGGCCCATAGAAAACTACAAAGGGCCATTTCAAACATGCGCAACCCCTGGGGGGTTGTGTAGGAGTGGTGTCCCCTTAAATGGCTCAAAACCGCCATTTTTGGGGGTGTAAAACCCCCTGGAGGTTGTGCCAGATTTCTGGGAACCCACTGGACCACACTTAGGTTCCTTAAACCCAAATTTGGGATCAAAGAATACTTTGTGGGACTGTTCTTCCACACCTAGCAATACCAAAGTGACTTTAAAGTGAAACCAAAGTGAAAGTAAAGTGAAAATTGAAATCATATAAAAATCTTTGAACAATTCTTTCTTTACTCAAAAGTCAGCAAACTTTGTTCAATTGAAAGTTGGATTGAATACTGAAGTATACCATTGCATTTTTTTTGCATGGGAACTGTGGGAAGCCCTCGTTCTTCTGACATGGCTGCGTGGAAGGTCTAAATTGAAAGTGCCATCAAAAAAGCTTTGGAAAAAGTAAAAAAGGATTTGGGTAATGAAAAATTGGAAGCCCCCATTGAATCCTCATCAAGGGTGACGATTGAGGAACAAAATGTTTCACAGTGGGATTTGACCTCTGGTTGTGAGTAGCATTTTATGTTACTGAGGCCTTTGCTGGATTTAATTTGATTGAAACTAATGGGTGCATGTAACTATGAAACTATGACTTAGCCAATGGATGTTTACTAGATCCATTGGACCCACCTCCCTTGAGAGCTTTTCCTACTAGGGAAGAGGCACAAAAATATTGTCAAACATGGGCAATAAAGCATGTTTATGCTTTAAAAGTTTTCAACTCAAAGCATGACCAATATGTGGATTTTGCCTGTGATAGAAATGGTTCCTATTCAGGAAAACATCTTACCAAATGGTCTAGAAAAACTCACACAAGGAGGGTGGGGTGCAAGTTTTGAATCCATGCAAGTTGCACAAAGGCAGACCCCTTGTGGAAAATTTCCTATAAAGAAACACAACATAACCATCAACCATCTGAAAATCCCTCTGTGCATCATCAACTGAGGAGAATCTCTGGGAAAGCCTTGCATCTACTTAAGGAAGGCATGAAAGATGGGCTCAATACATTAAAAATTAAGAGAATATTGAGCAAGATTGATGGGAATGATTATGTTCATGACTGAAGAATCTATAATACTAAGCAGAAGATAACACTTGCAGAACAAAGGGTAAAAGTGTTATGGAGGTACTCTATGAACAGCTTGAAGAAACAAGTTGGATTCACTGGTCAAAGTTCAGTGGAGAGGGTCACTTGGAGGCCCTGTACTTAGCACATCCTGAGGCAGTAAAGCTTTCAAAACAATTCCATCATATTGCTATGTTGGATTGTACTTATAAGACAAGTAAGTACAAAACCCCACTATTTCATGTTGTAGGAATGACAGCCAATTGGAAAAATTTCACAAAAGCTCTTGTTTTTATAACAAAAGAAATGTTTGAGTTATACAGTTGGTCTGTAAATGCATTAAAGGAGTTGGCTTATGATCCTGAGAGACTTACAAAAGTCTTTGTGACAGACCATGAAAAATCTCTGATTTGTGCTATTGAATCTAGTTTCCCTGAGTCATCAAAACAATGTTGCACTTGGCACTTGTCTAAAAACATACAAGCAAACTGTAAAGTGCGCTTTGTTAATGAAGTTGAAGGATGGAAAAGCTTTATGACTCTGTTGGAAAAGTATGGGGTCTCAAAGACCAAGGAGGAGGCAGAGGTCAATGATGCGGAACTCAGAATAGGTCCAAATAACTGCTTCTTAAATTTCCTAGTTTTGGGTTCTGACCTTTTGACTTGTATAGTGTTTCTTGAATGACTATGAGGATGTACTTGAGTATATGGAACATAAAATTTTCACTATCAAAGAGACGTTTGTAAGAGCGTGGACTTGTATAAACCCAGATTTTGGAAACAAAACAAAATCTTGGCTTGAAGGGGCCCATGCAAGACTCAAAGAATTCCTTGCAAACTCTTCAGTAAACCTGTTGGATTTTTTGAAAAGCCTTGATGGAACCATTTAAAATCAAGTTAAATTGGTTTATGCATCACTTTATAACTCTCCAATTAAGTTATGGACAGTTTTTCCACCTGAACCGTTACCATTAGGTTACAAATTGTCTTTAGAGGCAATTCATCTTATTAGGGAAAAATTTGAGAAGTTCAAACATGATCATGATGGCAAAGTGTGCACCAAGTAATATTTCAAGACCATGTGTTTGCCTGTTCCCACCAAATAGGTCACCATCTAGCATTCAGAGGATCCATGGTACCCAAAGATGTTCATCCTCAGTGGAAGTTGGACTATGACCCTTGCAGTTCTAGTTCTGTAATTTGGATGAAGTTGGATTGTTCAAGTTGGATTGTTCAAATCACTATGTGATTAATGCATTTTGATTCATGATTCCTAATTCACTAATGGTTGATCCTTTTCAATTTTTCAAGTGCAATGTCCATGAAATGCTAAGCATTCCTCAGTTACTTTAAAAATTGAATGCAATGATCTTTGAATCTCCATATCATCAGCAAAGCCGCATAGTGAAGTATATCATTCAGAAGATTACAAAATATTGATCAAAGCCAAGACTTGAACCCAAAGTCTTACAATCAAGTAGGGACAGGCCAAAATTGACAGATATTCAGCAAGAAACATCTCTGTTTGAGCAAGTTGAAAAACAACTCAAGGTAGAAAAAACAACTAGAAGGGCTTCAAATAAGAAAAGAAAAAAAGATTGTAAGTCTTTTCTTTTGGGATATGTTCATTTTTTTGGTCTAATGAACTTAGCTACTAACTAATAATGATTTTTTAGTCAAAGTTGACAGAATCAGAATCTGAATTTCATAGCTCAGAGGAACAGACTGAAAGTGAATCAGGATCACTTAATTTGGAATCAGAATCCTCTTCAAAGGAAGAGAATGTGCAGCAAAGCTCAACCAGAAGCTCATCTTTGTTGAGTATTCATTTAATTGATCTGATCAAAGAAATGAATAATAAGCCATTTTTCATGATATGAACCAAACTTGAAATACCTCAGTCAAGTACCCAAAAAATCCCATAGGTTCTTGGGTGAGGTTTGGGATCCAATTAGAGATGGATATTGCCAATTTAGAGTCATTGCTAAATCTCTTGGTTATGAAGAACATGGTTGGTTTAAAGTTAGGAAGGAAATGATTGAAAAATTAGACAAACATAAAGCATGTTAAATTAAGATGCTTCCTGGTGCAAAGGAGGTTGAAAAGATTGAAAAAAGACTTGAAGTTGAAGACATCAATGAAAAGATTCCCTCCTCAAAGTGGCTGGCTAAATTAGATATGGGTCAAATCATAGAAGACACATATTCCAGACCTATATGTTTCATTTCATTTGAGTCATGTGATACTTATACTCCAATGAAAAATGGTGTTATTGATCAATCAGATAAAATTTTCATTTTCTTTGTAAACAATAACCACTGGTTTCTGTTAGTAATTGAGGGAGAAATTATCCCAATCCCGCCCATTTTAGCAAAACCAAGTTCCTTCATTACTAAAAAATCCTCTGGTTGGGTTGATCATCTCAAAGATTTACTGCAAATGTTTTCTAGATCCAAATAGACTTTGACTTCATTTAATCATTGGTTTTAATATAAATTATAATTCTAATGCTGCTAACAAGTTCTATTAATATAAAGGGTTATCAAATTTTGAACATCATCATGTTGAGTGTTTTGAGTTAGCATCATTATATTGAGTGTTTTGAATGAGAGTTTAATGGTAAGTCAGTTAAACTTGTGTTGGGCTGATTCAATCACAGGCTTAACTTATGTTGAGCTTGTGGTGGAATCAGCTTAACACAAGTTGAACTTGTTTTTTTTTTGGTGTTTTTACTTTAGGGCTGGTCAAAAGACTTGAATTTTTTGGGCACTTTTACTTTACGGCTGGTCAAAACACTTCTTTAATTTTTAGGCCCTTTTACTTTAGGGCCAGTCAAGATGAACTTAATTTAGGGCTTATCAAGTTACTTGTATTTTTTTGGTGTTTTTAATTTAGGGCTTGTCAAGTTTTCTTTTTTTTGGTGTTTTTAGTTTAGGGCTAGTCCAGTTACTTGTTTTTTTGGATATTTTTACTATAGGGCTAGTCCATTGGATAGTGCCAGTTTTTTTTGTTTTTTTGTTTTTTATTCATTCATTCATTTTTTTTTGTTTTTTTTTAATCAAAATGAACATTCTATGATTTTTTGGTTGGTTTCTGTTTTTTTGGAAGGTTTATTTAGTTCATGGGTTATGTAAGTACCCTTTCATTCCTTTTTTTTTTTTGGCTCACCACAGTCTGGTGGCGTGTGGAATGCCACACGGCCACATTTTGCCTGTTTACAATTCCACATGGCTCAAATGTAGTTGTGTGAAATCCCACACGCTGGCGGACCCGGCTGGGTTGGCCCCGCAACTTTTTGAGCCATGGGGGGTTGTACACGGCTCAGGTTGGACCGTGTGGCTTGCCACATGGCCCCTTTCAAACCGTGTGCACGGATCAATGAGCCATGAATTTAACATTTCCCCTTTCTAAATTTTTGTTTGTTTTTGGCCTTATTTTTATTCTAATTTATTTATTTATTTTTTCATTTTCATTTTTTTTCCAATGTCTTTTCTTCCTTTCTTTCTTCTTCTTTTATTTTTTATTTTTTATTTCTTATTTTTTATTTCTTATTTTTTATTTTTTTATTTTTTTATCTTTTATTTTTTATTTTTTATTTTTTATTTTTTATTTTTTATTTTTTATTTTTTATTTTTTATTTTTTATTTTTTATTTTTTATTTTTTATTTTTTATTTTTTATTTTTTATTTTTTATTTTTTATTTTTTATTTTTTATTTTTTATTTTTTATTTTTTATTTTTTATTTTTTATTTTTTATTTTTTATTTTTTATTTTTTATTTTTTATTTTTTATTTTTTATTTTTTATTTTTTATTTTTTATTTTTTATTTTTTATTTTTTATTTTTTATTTTTTATTTTTTATTTTTTATTTTTTATTTTTTATTTTTTATTTTTTATTTTTTATTTTTTATTTTTTATTTTTTATTTTTTATTTTTTATTTTTTATTTTTTATTTTTTATTTTTTATTTTTTATTTTTTATTTTTTATTTTTTATTTTTTATTTTTTATTTTTTATTTTTTATTTTTTATTTTTTATTTTTTATTTTTTATTTTTTATTTTTTATTTTTTATTTTTTATTTTTTATTTTTTATTTTTTATTTTTTATTTTTTATTTTTTATTTTTTATTTTTTATTTTTTATTTTTTATTTTTTATTTTTTATTTTTTATTCTTTATTTTTTATTTTTTATTTTTTATTTTTTATTTTTTATTTTTTATTTTTTATTTTTTATTTTTTATTTTTTTATTTTTTTATTTTTTTATTTTTTATTTTTTATTTGATACTTTTAGTTTTATTTCATTTTATTTTTGTGCAAATGGGTAGTGAATGGCCGCTCACAACCCAAAATGGGTTTTGAATGGCCACTCACGGCTCCAAATTGCGTTGTGAGCAGCTGTTCACAACTGATATGGGTTGCAAGCAGCCATTCATAACTCAGACGGGTTGCAAGCGGTTGTTTGGAACCCAAATCCCAAAGTGGGTTGCAAGTTGTGCCATACAACCCTTTTGAGGTTGTGAAGGGGAGTTGTGAAGTTTCAAATTCAAAATTGGCCTTTAAGCATGATTTCAAGTATTTTATCTTTTTTTGAAAGTATCAATATTTTATTTTTTGAATGAATCATCATTTTTTGGAATGGAAAAATCCACAAAAAAAAACTTATTTTAATGAATTGGCAAACATTCCAAAAGAAAATCTTTATTCAACACATTGTGGAATGTAAAAAACTCATTTCAATCATTCCTTCATTACAATGATTCATTCATTGCAATAATTCATTCATTGCAATAATTCATTCATTGCAATAATTCATTCATTGCAAGAATTAATTCATTGAAATCATCAAATCATTGCACTTATAAATTTCTTGATCTCATGAATTCATTGCACTCATCAATTTGTTTAACTCATCTCTTTATTGCACTCATTTCTTTCTTGCACTCATGGCTTCATTGCACTAATCAATTAATTTCATTCATGCTTTGAATTTAAGGGTCATTATCTTCACGACTTTGGAATATACTTTTCCTCAGTAACATATACCTCAGTCCATAAGTGTGACACAAATTACGCACAACATTAATGGTACCTTCCACTTAATACCTCTGTATTGTGTAAAAAACTTCCAATCTCTGAAACTCCATCTATACTTTCAAATATTTGCAGTTGACTATAATTCAATTGACCATCCATTCAAGCTTTTCTCTTCTACCCCTTGAACTTTCATTCTTGGTCAAACAACAAAAGTAGCTTGCACCCATTCCTGGAGAGCCACATCAACTATATAATTCTGCCGATGGACTAGCCACCTTCCATGCATAACTACATCCATTTTTTTGCATTGTCTTCACATTTCATTTGCTCCATCTCTCATCTATTACACTGCTATACTCTCATATCATATTGTCTTGCACCTGCACTATGACCTTGGAAACAAATGTGATGTATTTAATTTTCCCATTCTTTTCCTTTCATTCATTGCATCACTGCTCTCTAGCTATAGTTGACCATCCATCAGGTTGTATCTAGTCACCATTGGATTGCCTTATAAGGACTATGCCTTCCACCTGAAAATTGTTTCCTCAGTTAGTTAATTTCATGTATTCTTGAATTTTGCTAAGACAGGTCATCACATTGGGATTTTCCTTGGTTTTCTTGCATAGGAACAATTCATCCTTCTTGCTATTTTTTGAACCATTGAGCCATCAGTTTCCATATTTGGAATTATCCCTTGCACTCAGCCTCTCTCATTTTCAGTCACAATCATATAAGATTTCCTTATAGTACATGGGGTGGTTTTGTGTTAGTAAATTAACTAAATCAACGTGTAAGCTTACTGATACCAGGAACTTTGCAGTCCTTTAGCTACAGCAAGTGATATTGGTGTTGGAACAACAATAATTCCAAGAAAACATGTAAAATGCTCAAAAATATTGATTAAAAGCAAGTGCAAAGTTTGGAGTTTGGTTTGGTTAAGAAGGGTTTAAATATATTTTTCAAGAGGGGCCACAGTTCATACAAAACAGGGGATCTTTATTGAAACAACGTCGCTTCAAGAGGCTCTTTTGAACCATGTAAAGACTTTGGGACAATGAGGTCCTAAGTGATTTACTCAAAAGGGGTTTAATCAAGGGGACTGCGTGGACAGGCTTTCTCACAGAACTTATGCCTGGAGGCAAGGGGGAGATAACTTACTACATCAAGCAGGCACTCCAAGATTCTTGCAGGAATTCATGGTCACAGGACAAAGTTTGGGGATTTTGATGATATTCTTCAAGGAGTTAACAATGGGGTTAGAATTAATAATTATACTATCAGACTAAGGCGCTAAATCACTTTTTATCTTATATAAACACTTGATCACAGATGGCGAGGGGTCTGGATTGATTACTTAAAAATTACTGGTGTTTAAATCATCAAAAAGGGGCTGTATATATACCTTTTTGGGGTAATAAGACCTTCTCAGGGCACATAGAGAGGGTTTTTCTTGTGGGCTAAGGCTAGAATGCTGTCCAGGGTTAGTTTTGCACTTATTCTTAGTGCTCTTAATCGGCTGGACTTTCCTGTATCATATTTCTATGTGAAATAATTTTCAGGAACTGTTTAAATTTTAATTCTTTAATTTTGTAGTTCTGAAATATTTCTTAATTTTTGTACTGTTTTCTCTTGAGCCACATGGTCAGAAGTGAGTATTTATAGATTCTACTCCATTCTATGAATATTTTGACAATTTTTAATAATTTTTATGGGAACTCCTTGGTATGTTTTGTGGTTGATAAAGATTCAATAATTTTATTTATGTGACAGCCTTTATTATTATTTTCCCTGATTATTCTGTCTTATATTTTTAATTTCATACTTTTTATTCAATATTCAGGGCTTTCAGACATCCCTCTATCCGTCAGTCAGTTTTTGAAATATGCACAATGTATGCATTCAGGTTTTAGCATGTTCCTGCGGTACCTGGCTGTCAGGAATGGTGCAGTTATTTCTGACACGCACCTGCTTGAAAGCTGCGTGCGTGAATCCATCATCCAATCCCAGCAGTATATTGCATTTGGGTTTCCTTACAGGCGCCTACATATTGGGTGTCGGGAATGTGTACCCTTGCTGTATGGATGCAGGGCTGCGCATGGGAATTATGTCAAAACACAAATCTGGCTATAGCTCCTAAGATTTAGACAACACCTCAATTCTGAGTGAATTTTAGGCTTAAAACCTATGCATGAAATCACATCTGATATATTAAAATGGCCAAAAAGTGCCACAGTGATGCAGTGGTTTTTGGTCATTTACTTTTAATTATTTTTTTAAAAATATAAGGAGTTGGAATTCAAGGGTGAAGTCAGTGAGTGGCCCTACCTTATTGTAGGTGAGGAATCCAGGTTTGTAATAATATTTTGGGATTTCTCAAAAGTTTTAGTTTTATGATTTATTTTTACTTTTATTCTACCTTGAAAGGTTGCTATGTACAAGTAGAAAGCTGATCCACAACTGATATATTTTAGTTTGCCATATATAGTAGATTTCTTTTACAATGTAACATACTTGATCAACTGGTAATGCTGCCCTCACCCCTTATAATTATCATAGAAATAGGGTAGGAAGATCCAGTGCTCCACAGGCCCAAAAAACCTTAGATCCTGTTACTTCCTCTAAATCTCCTTCGGATGAAACTCTTGAAAATCACCTTGCTTCCCGCAGTCAATCCAAAGCCCCAATGCATCCCCTTGAGAAAATCAAAGATCCGAAAAACTCCTTCCATGAAACCTTGAATTGCGGTAGATCAAGGACTTTCAAAAATTCTTTCAGCACAGAAACTAAAAACCTTGTCTCTTCTTTGATCCAGGGGCTTAAACAAAGCCTTGAAACCTAGAACAAGTTTTCCTAGTATTTGATGAAATATTTGGCTCCTGATCCTTAATTTCTTTTTTGATTACCCTTTCTAAAATCAGAAATTCTGGGTTGGGTTCATTCTATGTATAAATGAGGAAAAAAATGGGTGCAGAGAAATAATGATGCAATGTTGGAGTTGGTATGAGGAACAGGGCTTCATGTCAAGGCAGAGAAGATAATACAAGGAAATCTGACCCAAAGGTGTCGATGATTTTTTTTGAATTGTTGGTCTATCTTGGTATTTCCGTGGGTCTGTCTGTCTGCTTTACTGTTTTTCTGGGTCCTTCTATCTTTTTGGGTCTTTCTCTCAGTCCTTCTCTCCACCAGTGTTATTGCTTTTTTTTTCCTGAGGTTTGTCTTTATTTGGCATGATCTTCCTCTCAATACTTCTGGCCACCTTGGTATTTGTCTGGTGGGGGGTATCTGAGGTTGACTGGCTTGAAGATCCGGAGTAGGCTCTTTGTCATCTCCTTCTGTGTCTTGATCTTCTTGGTCTGGCTTGGTATTCCCTTTGAGACTTGTTGGAGGCCTTGATCTTCCTAGCTTGTCATAGTGTCTTATTTGTTCAGTGTTTTCCAGTCTTGCTGTCCACCTCAACGTTTTTTGGTAGGGCTCTGAGCTTGAATCAATGGTGGGCAGGATTGCAGGCTTTCTAGCTATCTGGCTGGTGTTCTTTCTGACTAACTGGCTGCCTTTTTTTTGGGAGGGCTGTCTGAGTGGCTAGTAGTCTGGGTGAATGACTGGCTTCATTTCTGGATGAATGGCTTTCTGGCAGTCTGGATGGCCGGCTAAATCACTGGCTGTCTGTCTGGAAGTCTGTATGGCTTTCTGAATGGCTGTCTATCTGGCTTGGTGGCTTGCTTGCTTGATGAATGGCTGGCTTTTTGGCTGGCTGGCAGGATGAATGTCTACTTGTCTGGCTGGCTGGATGGCTGATTTACTTGTGGGTGGTCTGGGGGGAAGGATGGTTGATGGGCTTACTGCTGGCTGGGCTAGTTTGCTTAAATGACTGGCTGAGGACTGGGCTGGCTAATTGGCTTGCTGTCTGGAGACCTGACTGGTTGACTTGTTGAATGACTGTCTGGCTGGCCAGGGATGATTGACTGGCCGCCTGAATAACTGGCTTTCTTTCTTGGACTGGCTTTCTGGTTGTGTCTGGATGGTCCATTCTGAGTTGACTGGTCTGGGATTGCTGGCTTTGTCTGCACTGGCTGGCTGGCTTGGTCTTGACTAATGATTAGTCTGGGATGGGTGTCCCAGTCTGGTCTGGCTGTCTAGGTCTGGGCTGGCTTCCTTGCTCTGGGCTTGCTGGCTTGTTCTGGGCTTGCTTTCTTGGTCTGGGATGATTGGCTTGATATTTTCTTTCTAGCTGAGTCTGGTGGGCCAGGCTTTCTGGCAGGTTCTGGACTGACTGGCTAGGTCTGTCTGGCTGACTAGGCCAGGGGTGCCTGGGTTGGCCTTGGATGCTGGTCTGTGTCTGAGCTGGGCAGGGGCTAGCTGTCTGGTTTTGGATGGGCTACTGGGTTGATTTGATGTGTAGTTGCGCGGCTTCCTTCCCATGCAAAGACTCTGAGTTATTCCAATAGGGATTACTTGCAGGGACTGAGCTGGAATTGGGTTTGGCCTAGGCTTGTTGGTTCTTGACCAGCTGGCTGGTATAAGCTGGCATTGTCAGCTCTCTGATACCAGGAACCTTGCATTCCTTAAGCTACAGAGAGTGATAAAAGTACTGGAATAATAATAATGATTGTTATTCCATAAATAAAAACTTACAGGCTCAAATAAATAATATAATAAGAGCAGTCGCAAGGTTTAATTGGTTTGGAAATGAAAAGTTTTCAATATATATATAAAAGAGGGGCCAGTGTATTATACTACTGGGGGTCTTTAAAGACAAAACAACCTCTCTTCAAGGGGCCTCCTTAGGCAGTTTAAGAACCTTGGATTCAAGATGGGTGCCTTAGAAAGGGCTTATACACTGATATGGCCGGGCTAAACAGCACAAGGGCCAAGAAAGGAAGGGAAACACTCACTCTGAGCACTTTACCATGAAAATCCTGCATTAATAAGAAGGGTTTCAGAGCAGTTGGGGAGGATTGCTTGATTTAACTTCAATTGGTTGATTGGTTTAAGAAATAAATAATAATACTACAGACTAGGTCATGAATCACTTGCTTAGACTCTTCATAAGCACGTTATTAACAATGACACGGTGTATCATTGATAATAATAATTCCTGGTAAACTGATAATGGGGAATAATGGATCCAAAGAGGTCTGTATAAATACCTTTTTGGGGTGATTTTGAGCCTCTCAGGGAACATAGAGAGGTTTCTGCTCATGGGATGAGACTGACAAGCCAGTCAGAACAATTGTAGCACGTCCACTTGGTGATGTCAATCAGCTGACCTTAGATCTTCTGGATTTCTGTACTATTTTAGCCACAGGATCTGTTAATCTGTTATGGAGTAAGTTTGATCATTCTGCACTCATTCTTCATTTTTACTATTAGTATTGCTTTAAAGTGGAAAGATTAGGATGTTTACTGCTTTTCAATCATCTGCTTATCACGTAGATAATTTTCAATAATTTTTATGAACACTCCTTGTAGTGTTTCGTGGTCTTCAAAGATCAGAGTCAATGATTTACGTGGTAATCCTTGATCTTTGATTTATTATTAAAAAATGTTTTTAAACTTATATTTTTTGATTTTATTTGGGTTTTGATCTTTTTAGACTATTACTAATGCATATTTCAAGTTGTTACATACGCCAGGCAACCCTAACTAGGTTGTAGCTCTTCTGAGCGGTACCTGGTTTTCGGATTAGTCACAACGGATCCAGACATGGGGATTAGTCAGTACAGATGCGTGCAGGGTAGGATCCCCTGCGTGCGTGGAAGAATTAGCTGCGCGCGTGTCTCTAGCACGTGGGAATTTGCTACTACAGGTAAGTAGGGATATGTAAGGATGCAGGGCTGCGCGCGGAAATTGTGACATAACACATTTCCGCGTGTAACTCCTAAAATATACACAACACCTCCATTCTGAGTGAATTTTAGGTGTTAACCCTATACATGACAACATATTTTAAATTTTAAAATGGCCAAAAGGTGCCATACTGGTGTTGTAATTTGTAGTACTTTTCTTTTTAATTATTTTAAAAGTGTAAGGACTTGGATTTCAAGGGTGGGGTCAGTGAGTGACCCTACCTAATTTTTGGTGAGGAATCCATTTCTACAATAATATTTCATGGATTTCTCACTACTTCTTTTGTTAATTTGGATATTCTTGTTTAATTTGTTTTGTATTTTAATTTTGTGTTGCTATGACAGGTTGCTCTGTACATAGTAGCACGCTGACAGGCATAGCTGGCTTGGTCAATTGGCTGGGGTTGATCTTTTGGTTTGAAATGTTCTCCCAGTTGCTTCTTGTTAGCGGCAATCAGTTTTCTGGTTCAAAGGTTGAGTTTGGTTGGATTGATGTTGTACAGATGGTTGGTTGATCTGACTGGAGCTTTTGGGTGAAGTTGGCTGAAGATGTGGTTGCAAGACTACTCAAAGTTATCCAAATTGGGATAACTAAAAGCTTCCACAGTCACAATTGCTGACTACATGCAACTGCATTTATTTATACAAATTGGAAAAACTCCTAGGTTGTTGCAATGTAGTCATTCAAAGCCAATATTAACAAATCAACTAAATTATTATTATTTATTTTATATTATTATCTATCATTATTATCTATTATTATTATCTATTATCATTATCTTTTATTATTATTTATTATTATTATCTATTATTATTATCTATTATTATTATCTATTATTATTATCTATTATTATTATCTATTATTATTATCTATTATTATTATCTATTATTATTATCTATTATTATTATCTATTACTATGCTCTATTATTATTATCTTTTAATATTATATATTATTATTATCTATTATTAATATCTATTATTATTATCTATTATTATCATCTATTACTATTGTCTATTACTATTATCTATTATTATTATCTATTATTATTATCTATTATTAATATCTATTATTAATATCTATTATTAATATCTATTATTAATATCTATTATTAATATCTATTATTAATATCTATTATTAATATCTATTATTATGCTCAATTATTATTATCTATTATTATTATCTATTATTATTATCTATTATTATCTATTATTATTATCTATTATTATTATCTATTATTATTATCTATTATTATTATCTATCATTAGTATCTTTTATTATTATCTATTATCATTATCTTTTATCATTATCTATTATTATTATCTAATACTATGATCTATTATTATTATCTATCATTATTATCTATTATTATTATTTATCATTATTATCTATTATTATTATCTATTATTATTATCATTGTAATTATTATTATTATTATTATTATTATTATTATTATTATTATTATTATTATTATTATTATTATTATTATTATTATTATTATTATTATTATTATTATTATTATTATTATTATTATTATTATTATTATTATTATTATTATTATTATTATTATTATTATTATTATTATTATTATTATTATTATTATTATTATTATTATTATTATTATTATTATTATTATTATTATTATTATTATTATTATTATTATTATTATTATTATTATTATTATTATTATTATTATTATTATTATTATTATTATTATTATTATTATTATTATTATTATTATTATTATTATTATTATTATTATTATTATTATTATTATTATTATTATTATTATTATTATTATTATTATTATTATTATTATTATTATTATTATTATTATTATTATTATTATTATTATTATTATTATTATTATTATTATTATTATTATTATTATTATTATTATTATTATTATTATTATTATTATTATTATTATTATTATTATTATTATTATTATTATTATTATTATTATTATTATTATTATTATTATTATTATTATTATTATTATTATTATTATTATTATTATTATTATTATTATTATTATTATTATTATTATTATTATTATTATTATTATTATTATTATTATTATTATTATTATTATTATTATTATTATTATTATTATTATTATTATTATTATTATTATTATTATTATTATTATTATTATTATTATTATTATTATTATTATTATTATTATTATTATTATTATTATTATTATTATTATTATTATTATTATTATTATTATTATTATTATTATTATTATTATTATTATTATTATTATTATTATTATTATTATTATTATTATTATTATTATTATTATTATTATTATTATTATTATTATTATTATTATTATTATTATTATTATTATTATTATTATTATTATTATTATTATTATTATTATTATTATTATTATTATTATTATTATTATTATTATTATTATTATTATTATTATTATTATTATTATTATTATTATTATTATTATTATTATTATTATTATTATTATTATTATTATTATTATTATTATTATTATTATTATTATTATTATTATTATTATTATTATTATTATTATTATTATTATTATTATTATTATTATTATTATTATTATTATTATTATTATTATTATTATTATTATTATTATTATTATTATTATTATTATTATTATTATTATTATTATTATTATTATTATTATTATTATTATTATTATTATTATTATTATTATTATTATTATTATTATTATTATTATTATTATTATTATTATTATTATTATTATTATTATTATTATTATTATTATTATTATTATTATTATTATTATTATTATTATTATTATTATTATTATTATTATTATTATTATTATTATTATTATTATTATTATTATTATTATTATTATTATTATTATTATTATTATTATTATTATTATTATTATTATTATTATTATTATTATTATTATTATTATTATTATTATTATTATTATTATTATTATTATTATTATTATTATTATTATTATTATTATTATTATTATTATTATTATTATTATTATTATTATTATTATTATTATTATTATTATTATTATTATTATTATTATTATTATTATTATTATTATTATTATTATTATTATTATTATTGTTCTTTGGTCAGATTTCAACAGTTTTTGCATTCCAGGCATGGGCACACCTGAATAATTTACAGGAGAAAATGCCCATAAGCTTACACCCTACTTGCAGTCCTTTAAAATCATTTTCTCCAACAATCCCAACAATTTTCCCTCCAACAGACATCATTTCATGTATAAATCTTCCTTGCTAGGAGGTAGGGCCTTGCAGTGGTTCAAAAATTACCTCAAACTTCTATCAAATAAAAATACCAGCTGTATTCTTAAAAATTGGGAAAAGTTGGAGCAACAATTGTTCAGCTTGTTTGGAAACTCCAGCAAAGTGAAAAAAACCTAATACAAGCTTAAAGGTCTATTAACAAAGGAGAATAGTGGGGTTCCTGTTTATATCTTTCAATTTTAAACTCTGCAGTCTTGCATCCAGTGTAATGAGGCAGAAGTTTTATTTCATGTTCATCCAAAAGGGGTTACCGGCATGCCTAATCAGACATCTCACAATTGGGAGACATAAGACAAAATCCCTTCAGCAGTTAATAGATTGGGTGATTGAGCTTGATAATGGTTATCATTACAAGAACCACTCTTGACAAAACAAAAATGGATTTTCTGCCTTGGCTTCAAAGGCAGAAAATTCTTTGAAGCAAAAATTAAAAAGTAAAGAACACTTAAAACCAAATCCAAATCAAACTCCAACCAAAAAGGGAAGGCCATTGCAAAAACTCAAAAGTTTATTAATAAATAAACCAGTATGCTCTGGAACAAGGAACAGAAAAGCAGGGAAAGAGATGGGTTATGCATGTATTTTAGAGGGAAGCATGCTGTCAATAGTTGTGCAAAGCGGTTAGCATGTGAAGTGGCTAAGCTTTTGAAGAATTACCCTATAGTTTTTCTGATAATCACAAGTGATAATACACATCATCTAAAATTCAGAAAGGAAATCTTTGCAATTGCAAGTCACTTAATGCTCCACGTTCAATTTTTGTTATTTTCCATTCTGACAATAACCCTTATTTTGTTTTATTTGATTCAGGCACTAATGTTTCTTTTATAATATCATCTTGGGCCACTTACAAAAACCTTACGCCTTCTGAGATAGATAAATTTGAAATCTATTTAGTAAGTAGCGCAATAAATCTGTCTTATTGGTTTACCCATAAGAAAAAATGGAACTTTTCATTTTCCAATTTCCTCAGCTTCAAATGGGACTGATTTGTCTTTGGAACTACCCCAAATAGAAAAAACTATTCTAGGCCATGAATTTATGGTCTACTGGAATTCGGATGTGAATTGGAAAGAAGGATTCATTAAAGTTTATACCTTGCAAACCCAGGAAATTAATCCTTCCTTCAAACAGGAATTAAAAAACCTGCCTGGAACCGTCATTGATTTGGATGAAAAATTTCTGCCAGAGGATATTTTTTCAATAACCTGACCTTCATTCCCAAGTTCCCTCTTCATATTTAGGAGTTATTGCCTGTTTTTCCAACTTACTTCTTCCTTGTTTCTTCAAAGAGAAACAGGAACCTACCCAAAGGTGTATTTTTAGCTCCCTAATACTCCTGCAATTTGAAAAAACCTCTAATCACATGCTGCCAGCTTGCTAATAATTACAGAGAAACCTGTCAAAGTAGAAAAAATAAGAAAAATAACTAATTAAAAAAGTAGGAAGAAATCCATCAATATTGTATCAGAAAGGGCATCCTCACCCAAAATTGGGTAGGGTCACTTACTGACCCCACCCTTGAATTCCCACTCCTTTACATTTGAAATAATTAAATGAGAAATGACCAAAATACCACGGCAAAAGTATGGCACTTTTTGGCCAATTTAATATTTCACACACATTGTCACATTGTGGTAGACCAAACCTGTCCTATAGCCATAAGACTAAATTCTATAGTATAAAAACAGCTCAAATACTCAAATTAACCTCAGAAATGGATTCCACATCAAAAATAACCTATAGTCGCTCAGCCAAAGTACCCCCCTATCACTCATGGATCAGAAGATACAGCCCAAGAAAACTTCCACTGTGTAAAAATCATACCCAACCAGGTTTCACAGCTCTGAGGAAGGCATAAATACATACCTTAAAAACCCTCAAGTACATACAAGTAACAGCTTACCTCAACAACAGGACCTTACACCAACCCTGTCACCTCAGCCAGAATACAGCAATACAGATACAGGAGGAAGAGCAACTAGTTCATCTCCGGTCACCTCACCAAGAATGCAAGCAAATATACATACAAAAGGCTGTGCAGAATTTTAAAGGAGCAGTACAGGCAGGAGGAAGTGAATCCAGTCTCAACCAGAACCAAACAAATAAGAAAACACACATACAGAAGGCTGTGCAGTAGTATACAGGAACAGTATAGGCAGCAGAAAGTGGAACCATTCTCAACCAGAACCAAAAAAAACTACCAACACCAACCCACCACAGCACCACAAAGCAATGTATGCAGCTAGTAGCATGTGATACCAAAGAAACTACCAGTACCAAACTACCCCATCACCACAAAGAAATTTATGTAGTCAGAAGCATGTGATACCAAACAACCCACCATTACAAGTAACACAGGGCTAGCCAGCAATATATGCAGGAAGCCAGAACCATGTAGTACCAAAAAACCCCAGCACAACACAGCAATTGATGTGGTTAGAAGAACGTGATACCAAACATCCCACCAATACCAGTTCACCCTAGGCCTACCCAGAAAAATATGCATGCAGTTGAGAACATGCAGTACCAAAAAAACCACCATTAATTCACAGAAATACATGAAGTTAGAAGCAAGTAGCATCAAACAAAGCACTATTGATTGAACAGAAATACATGTAGGAAGAATCAAGTACCATCAAACCAACCACCAGTACTGCACAGGAATATATTTTACGTGCACTACACAGCAATTTATGAAAGGCTGTGCATGCATGAAACCCCGTTGAAAGATTTTTCCAACCAGCAGAAATGCCTCATGTAACTGTAGAAAATTTTTCCAACCAGCAGAAATGTCTCACGTAACTGTATCTGACTGTTCCTCACCAGAACAGGGTAAACCCTCAGGGGAAGCCTTGAGCACCCCCTGAGGTAGGAAGTTTCTATTTAAGGAGGGCCTCTCTGCCCTATCCAAGCTGTATCATCAGCCCACCAGGCCCATCATCATTGCCCAGGCACCCAGCCTGGGGTGGTCACCCCTTAGAAAAAATTGAACCCTTATAAAGTATATCAACCATCAAAAACAATGATAAACCCTTATATTTATCAAACAACCACCTTTAATATCAAAGGATTATCCATCAGTCACCAATAAAATATGATAAAATACATAAAGGATAAGAATAGATAAAGGTTTTTTTCCTTATTCAGCTTCTATCCTCAAATTCACCCATCTGTTCCACCACTTTTTCCTTATAAATCTTGAAATATATTGATCCTAGGTCTGATAGAGACTACTATAGCAGCAAATCTATCTGCAAAATTGGAAAGAAATATCTTTTCTTTTATTGTTGTAAGACTTACTATTTTACTCAGAAGGGCAGGCAATTCAAAACCAACCTTAGTATTCCTCTATCATAGCAATAGTTTTAGGACTAAATTCACCCTCAAGTGACTTCCAGAAAGCTATTTGCTAAATTAAAACCCAATACCAAATGATTATCTACAATGTATAGCTTTGAGACCTAAAACTAATTTAAAATTCATTTTTGTGTATATTTTAGAAGTTATGCAGACAAATGTGTTTTTTCACAATTCCCACGCGCAGTACCATATCCCTACACAGCCCCTGCGCATTTATTTTAACCTGTACACACCAGATTCCGGCGTACAGAATTCCTGGGAGCAGTTGATCTTGCAATGCCTGCAGCAGATCCTACCCTGTGCGCAGTTGAATGGACTGATCCCTGTGTCAGGATCTGTCATGGCCAACCTGACAGGAGGTACTGCAACTAACAGCTAAACCCCTGTAGGTTCCACCATGTGTATGTAATCTCAAGACATATGCATCAAAAATAGTCTAAAAAACTTGAAGCCTAAATAAAATTATTAATTAAATCATTTTAAATCATTTCAAATTAAAAAGAAAATATTAAGAATCAACACAAAAATGACTGATCATAATCTTTGAAGACCACAAAACATGACAAGCATTGGTTGTAAAAATTATCAAAAATTATCAGAATGATCAAAAAGTGATGGAAAATTAATAAAAATTCACTTCTGATCACTTTAGCTCAATAATTATAGTAAAAATCAAAAATAAATGCAGAATTATCATATTGACGGGTTAACAGATTAACAGATCCTGCAGCTAAAAACATGCAGAAATAAAGCAGATTGGAGGTCAGAAGATTGGCAGCACCCAAAGGAAATGCAAGATTTGACCTGGATGGCTTAATATCTTTATCCCTTGAGCCTTACCCTCTCTACATGCCCTGAGGAGGCTCTTCTCCACCCCAAAAAGGTATTTATACAGGCCTCTTTGGACCTATTGTTCCCCAGTTACCAGGAATTTATTTATTATCAATCAGAAACCATGTCATTTTTGATCAAGTGATTATAAAGAGATAAGCAAGTTATTTATGACTTAGTCTGAAGTAGTATTATTGTTTCTTAAAAACAACACCCTGATTTATTGAAGTTTAGTCAAGCAAGCAACCCCATTTGCTTTGAAACCCTTTATCTGAATCTGTGCAGGATTTTCTGAGAATTATTGCTCAACGTGAGTAGTTTACCCCCTGCCTTGGCCTGAGTGCTGTTAGCCCAGCCATACCAGTGGATAAATTCTCAAAAGGCACCCATCATTATTCCAAGGTTCTTAGACTTCCCAAGGAGGCCCCTTAAAGAGAGTTTGTTGTCTGTAAAGATCCCCAGTAGTATAATACTGTGGACCCTCTTTTATAAAATATTGAAAAAACTTTTACCAAACCATTTAAAACTTGCACTAGCTCTCAACATCTTTATTATTTGAGCTTTTTCACATTGTTATTTTGGGAAATATTATTATTCCATTATTATATCACTCTCTGTATCTAAAGTGTGAGAATTACTGGCCCACAAGCTTAGTCAAAGATCATTATTCAAAGCAAAAGAAATTCTGAGACAATAATTTCTTATGATTGATCCCTAATCTGAGGCAGATGCAATGGCACACTTGTGAATGTGAATGAATTGATGAATGAATGGGTGGAAAACAGCAGGGAGAGGCGCTCCTTAAATAAAAAAGATGGTGCTCATGTGAAGTTCATGTAAGGAAAAACAAAAGGCAAAAATGCCGCCATAAATGGCCTCTAAAGGCTCTAAAAGCCCTTTTACTTGGTTTGGTCTTACTCAGCCCACTTGAAATTAGTTCTGAACCCTTTCAAACAGCCTTTACCGGTTGAATTTGGTGTTTCCACCCTCACAGGGCTGAACCAGCCCCTTGCTGTTCAGACCCTGGCTGGTTCTCTATTACAACTAGCCCTGTTACCTGGTTACATCTCTCTTCTAACCATAATGGCCCTTTTTATAAACTCACAGGTCTGGTTGCCTTCTGAAACCAGGCCCCTGGCCCTCAAGATGGCCAGGGTGGACCCAGAATCACTCTGGGTCCGACCAAGAACTCATGAGGGGGGGGAGGGTGTAACTGGTGGGCGTGAGCACCCCCCCTCCTTTGCTGAAATCCCCTGGGGAGGTGATCAAATCCCCCTACAGGGGCCCTGAGGGTTGATACTTACAGGGATTGTAACACTGAAGGTGGGCTGGGTGGTGGTCAGGCCCACCCAGCCCCATTGGTTGCCTCCCCCTTGGGAACAGGGGGGAGATGGCCCCATTGATGTTGAGGTGGGGGGGGGGGGGGTGATCAAGTCACCTCCCACCTTGCCAGTTGCCTTTGTTGCAACCAGCTTGCTGGTCTGGTCAAGGAGGGAACAGCCATCCTTCCTTGCCCTTGCAACAAAGCAAGGGAAGGGAGGAAGGCAGGGGCCGCCAGCTCCCATGGCCGGGACCAGCCGGGTGCCTGCCCTGTACAATGGCCCTGCAACAGGCCTCAGGTGAGAAACAAGCTGAACTGAGCGGCCTATAAAATGGGCAGGGGCCCCAATGGGCCACCAAGGCCCAAAGACCCCAAAAAACATACTTTGGCAGGTCAGCCTGTCTGGCCAAGTATGTCCATAATAATCCTTGAGCTCATAAATGCCCAGATAAGCCCATTTTGCTAAGGTTGCCCATTTACACTGACAGGCCTGTCAAGGCCCGTGTCCCCATTGACTTGGAAAAAGTGTTTTGGCACCCAAATGCCCAAACAAAATAACATCCACATAGGCACACATGTCCCACGTGATTTCCAATGGGCGGTGGAGGCCCATTTGTGCATCCCATTTGGATTACAAACTAATATGCAAATAACCTGAGTGCAACTGTATTTTAACACACCCCCTTTATCCAGAAGGGATGCCATTTGCATAATAAACACAAAACCTTGATGTATGTTCCTATCTAATGCCTTAGTTAAGATATCTGCAATCATTGCACCAGTGGGCATGTAACGTAACACTATTGTTTTGCAGTTTATGGCATCATGTATATAGTTATAATGAACATCAATATGCTTAGTTCTTGAATGCAAAACTTGGTTCACTGCCAAAGCAATGGCACTGTGATTATCAGAATACAAAAATGCAAACCCTTTTGGTTTATGTGTATCCTCTAAGACCTTTCTCAACCATTTTGCTTCCTGTGAAACTGACAGGTATGCTCTGTACTCTGCTTCTGTTGATGAAAGATATATTGCTGACACCTTTTTGGAAATCCATGACACTGAATCTTCCCTAAGAAGAATACAAAACCACTTGGTGAATCCCTAGTGTTACCATCTGCCCAACTTGCATCAGAATAACCAACAAAGTCAAAGTTTTCTGACTTTGAAAAATAAAGTCCCAGAATGATTGTTCCTTTAAGATACCTCATGTCAGCTTGCTACTATGTACAGAGAAACCTGTCATAGTAACACAAAATTAAAATAAGAAACAAATTAAACAAGAATATCTAAATTAAAAAATAGGAGGAGTGAGAAATTCATAAAAATTATTGAAGAAATGAATTCCTCACCAACAATTAGGTAGGGTCACTCAATGACCCCACCCTTGAAATCCAAGTACTTACATTTTGAAAATAATTAAAAAGAAAAGTACTAAAAATTACAACACCAGTATGGCACCTTTTGGCCATTTTAAAATATCAAATGTGATGTGACGTATAGGATTTAAACCTAAAATTCAATCAGAATTGAGGTGTTGTGTATATTTTAGGAGTTACACGTGGAAATGTGTTATGTAACAATTCCTGCGCGCAGCCCCGCATCCTTACATATCCCTACGTACCCGTAGTAGCAAATTCCTGCGAACTAGAGACCCGCGCGCAGCTAATTCTGCCACGCAGGCAGTGGATCCTACCCCGCGCGCATCTGTACTGACTGATCCCCGGGTCTGGATCCCTCGTGACTAATCTGGCAACCAGGTACCGCTCAGAAGAGCTCAAACCTAGTAAGGGTTTCCTGGCATATGTAACAAGTTAAAATATGCTTTAATATTAGTCTAAAAAAATCAAAAACTAAATAAAATTAATAAAAATTAAGTTTAAAACATTTTTTAATAATAAATAAAAGATCAAGGATTACCACATAAATCATTGACTCTGATCTTTGAAGACCACAATACACTACAAGGAGTGTTCATGAAAATTATTGAAAATCATCTGCGTGATTAGCAGATAATGGAAAATCAGTAAACATCCACATCTGTCCACTTTAAAGCAATAATAACAGTGCAAATGAAGGATGAGTGCAGAATGATCAAATTTACGCCATAACAGATTAACAGATCCTGTGGCTAAAATAGTACAGAAATCCAGAAGATCTAAGTTCAGCTAATTGAAAGCACCAAGTGGACGTGCTAACTTTGCCCTGACTGGCTTGTCAGCCTCAGCCCATGAGCAGAACCCTCTCTAAGTGCCCTGAGAAGCTCAAAATCACCCCAAAAAGGTATTTATACAGACCTCTTTGGATCAATTATTCCCCGTTATCAGTTTGCCAGGAATTATTATTATCAATCAGACACCGTGTCATTGTTAGTAAAGTGCTTATGAAGAGTCTAAGAAAGTGATTTATGACCTAGTATGTAGTATTATTATTTATTTCTTAAACCAATCAACCAATTGAAGTTAAATCAAGCAATCCTCCCCAACTGCTCTGAAGCCCTTCTTATTATTGCAGGATTTTCGTGGTAAAGTGCTCAGAGTGAGTTTTTCCCTTCCTTTCTTGGCCCTTGTGCTGTTATGCCTGGCCATATCAGTGGAATAAGCCCTTTCTAAGGCACCCATCTTCATTCCAAGGTTCTTAAACTTCCTAAGGAGGCCGCTTGAAAAGAGGTTGTTTGTCTTTAAAGACCCCCAGTAGTATGATACTGTGGCCCCTCTTCCATATATATATTGAAAACCTTTTATTTCCAAACCAATTGAACCTTGCAACTGCTCTTATTATATTATTTATTTGAGCCTCTAAGTGTTTATTTTTGGAATAATGATCATTATTATTATTCCAGTATTTTTATCACTCTCTGTAGCTGAAGGACTGCAAGGTTCCTGGTATCAGAGATCTGACAACTGGGGGTCTGGCTGTTAAGTATCCTGAAATAATTAATTTTTGATTATTTATTCCTTGGACCAGTCTATCTATCTTTTTAAAATAAGTTAACATACTTATAACATATATTTTTGATCCTTTGTTTCTCTAGTGATCTTAAGACCAACGGAGAATTGATCAATTATTATTTGTACCTTATTAAACAGAAGAAAGAAGAAAAACTTTGTAACTTTGTCCCTGTTATTATAACTCCTGAGAAACGACAGGATAAATTGCTTTATTATAAACAGCAAGCTATAAATGACAAGGAACTTGAGCTTGAAAGAATTATTGATTTCAATTCTTTATTAAGGCAACATAAGGAGTGGAAAATTTATCAAAAGAAGCTTTATATTTATAAGCCAAATAATCATGAAGATAAATACAAATCTAAAATTAATAAAAGTGATTATTGTCCTGTAAAAACATCATCTTACCATGTAAAAATACAAAAAAATATTAAACTCATGTTTTTTGTTTTTATCCATCTCAGTGGATATTGTTTTTGGTGATCTTGTTGACCAGGACCTCCTAGAGGACATCCCCAACAGTTTAACCTTGGACTTATTCTTGGATTTATCCCAAGATCTGATTGGAACACACTCAGACCCCGTTTGAATACCCCCCAAGGAAAGTTGTGATCCCAACCAAGTGTTGGTACCCTTGAATTTTAATTTCAGTAAGTTAAAAAATATATAAAAAAAATTATTAAAAATATAAATACTTGAAAAATATTATTTTTTTATATTTTTAAGTCTTTCTCAAAAGTTTTGACAGAGGACTTACACATTTTTTGGTGCTATGTATCAAAACAGGCGCAACAACAGCGCAACCAGTAGAGCCCCATCATATGAATCTCTGCCAGGAGGAACCCATGCGCGCAAGGACTCCAGTCATAAGCGCAATGAGGAGGCTCAAACTTGGGACCATAGCGTCACACTGGATAACAATGGCAACAACCACAGCCGCCAATTTGTCCAAATGACTGTTGGAGAACCACCCTCTCCCCAACGTGTTATCCCAGGAGGATACCAATCCTCCTATGCCAGTCCAGCTGGACTCAACCAAGGAGGAAAGAGTCAAAGTGTTAGTGAAAGATCACGTGAGCTATTGGGAACAATTCAAGTTGGCTCAGACCCAGGAGGATCAGCCAGGTATGAGAAAAGCTATCTCTCTGGCAAAGAAATCTCATATTTCTCTGCAAAAGTTGATCCCAAAGAAAGAAGTAGAAGGCTATGTGCAGAGCTGGAATCCTTGGGATCAGTTAGCTTCCTTAAAGGGAAAGGACCCCAAAAAGAAGAGGTCCTCAGCCCATCAGAGTCAAGGAACCCAAAGGATTGGGACAGCATAATATCCCTAGCTGAGAAGTGGAAAAAGGTGTACCACAATTAGATGTAGAAGCTCTTAACAGATTTTCTGTAAATGTGTCTCACAATTTTACTATTATCAGCAAGTGCTTTGACAAAGTCTATCAACAATTGGACAAATTGAGTCTGAGTATTTTCAGAGTGATTGATACCCAGTCTCAGAATATGAGAATTGATGAGTTGGAAATAAAACAAATCAAGGATAGTATAAAATCTAGTCACTTGGACCTGATGAAACATATTGATGATAACCCATCAATTGTTCAGGAAGATATTCTTGCAATATGGACCAGCTTAAGGAAGAAGTTAAGAAAACTAGTCCTACTCCTTCAGCTCATCTGATTAACAAAATTGAATTATAGAACAACAAACTTGATTTAGAGTTAGGTATGATTAAGAATGATCTCAGAGATCTTAAAGTCAATTCTACTAACTCTCCAGTCATTGACCTGGAAGAAACTAGACCTGCTAGGTTCACCAGTACTCCTAGTGTTCCTCCCAGAACCAGGACAACTAGGAATGAATCTTTTAGGCCCAGTCCTACTCCTGAAGTGGAACAGGCTTTGAAGTTAATTCCTCCCATTACTGAATAGCCTAAATTCTCTGGAGAAGGATAATACAACCATGTCAGTTTCATTAAATTTATTGATTATACCCTTGCTTCTTATGAACTCGCTGATGCAAATACTGTGGTAAGATTGCCCAGACTGTTTGAAGGAGTGGCTCTAGATTGGTTTATCAATAAAAGGGAAGAAGTTGGAGCTTTATCCTGGAGTTCTTGGAAAGAATTGATCAAAGTACAATTTGGTACCAGGATTTGGAAAAGAAAGATGATGAAAAATTTTGAAACCTCCCAGTTTGATCCATCCAAGGAAAAACCTGATAAGTGGTTTTTAGACCAGAAAAAGAATTTAGAATGTTTTTACCCTAATGCTGATAAAGAAGAAGTCAATGAAAGACTTCTCAACTTATGTCCTGGACAAATCAACCAAAGTGTAAGGTGCAGGATGCCTATGGATTCTGATACTTCTACCTTGATAGGTGTGTTGGAAGAGACTATTGATATGAATGGTCTTGATAAGAGAGTCAACAGACTCCCCAGGGAACAAAATACTAGGAACAGGGAAGAGTATACTGCCAAAACTAAGTATTCCCCTGCCACTAATCCAACCACCTTGGAGGTCAAGAAGACTCCAGAGTCAAAGGAAAAATTATGTTGGAACTTTAACCAAACAGGAAATGTAAAACCTGATTGTCCTCTACCTAGGAAAAGGATTAATCCTATTGAAGGAGAAGAGTATGATAATCCTGACCCTCACCTTGATGATACTGATGGATCACTTTCTGAGTGTGATTTAATGATCACTAACCCCATCAATGGTATTGAAGGAAGTATTGAGTCTTCTCTGGACATAAATTCTGTTAATGAGGATTCTAACTTACCTCAAAAATGGAATCCCAACATGAAGATTAACCACATCTCTGAGGCTAAGGCCTTGGCTCTAAAACCTTCCGCTGGTAAAAGTTACACTTCAGGAAAAACATGCTATGCTACTGGTTTAATCCAAGGTTCCCCTGTTAAGTTACTTCTAGAAAGTGGGGCCTTTTGCTCTTGTGTTGGTTCAACTAATTTGGAGAAACAAGACCCAAACTGGAAACTGAACTTATTACCAGTACCTCAGGGTAAGTTCAGCAGTTTTAATTCTTCTCTCAATGCTGTTAGAGTATGGTCTTCTGATATCATACTCCCTCAATCTAAAGGATTGTTCAAGCTGAACATTGAATTTGTAGTGCTCCAAAATGGAATATGTGATTACTTTATCCTTGGAAATGATTTCCTTTGCTTGTATGGTATAGAGGTATTCCAAAGCAAGGGTAGATACTTCACTATAGGGGGAGACTGGAACAAGAAGTTCCAAATATGCCATGTCAATGCTCAAACTTCTGATTCAACTTATGAAAAACAATTAGAGAGTTTCAATCAGGAATAATTCTCTCAAGCAGCTTTGAATTCCCTACTCAATGAAGAACAACAATGGGACATCCTACAAGTATGCTTTGAAAATCAGAATGCTTTCTGCACCAAGGATCACCCCATTGCTAACATCAAAGGACATGATATGATTCTAACTCTGACAATTAAGTCTCCTTACCCACCTAACCTCAGGGACCTGCTTAACCTTCTAGTCCAAAATCTAGAGCTGCTCTGGAAACTCATATTCAAGAATTGGTTGACTTACAAGTCTTAAGGAAAGTAGGAAACAATGAACAAGTGGATATCACTACCCCAGTAATTATAGCTTTGCATAATGATAAGTCAAGGATGGTTGGAGATTCTAGAATGCTGAAAAACTACACCCAAGCTGATTATTATCCAGTTCCAAGGATTGACCATGCTCTGCATAACCTGTCAAAAGCTAAGTACATCACTGCCATGGACATGCTGAAAGGTTTTCACCAAACACCTATCAGCACTGATAGCCGGAAATTCATGCAAATTATCCGTCATTTGAGAATTTAAAAGGATCTAAGGATGCCTTTTGGTATAAAAAATACTCCTTCTCATTTTCAAAGGATGATGGACACAGTTCTAGAATTGTTCATCAGACAAGTATGGCTGATGGTTTACATTGATGATATTATAATTTACTCTGATGATTGGGATACCCACCTGGTTAAAGTAAGATTAGTCCTCAAAACTATCTCTGCTGTGGGATTAAAAGTATCAATGAAGAAGTGCAACTTTGTTTATTGAGAACTGAAAGCCTCAGGGCACATTTTCTCTGGACCAACCTTAGCTTCTGACCAAAACAAGATAGCAGCAGTAATGAATAGGCCAATGCCTCAGAATAAAACTGAACTCCTATCATTTATTAGCTTCTGCAGCTACTATAGGAAGTAATTACCAAAGTTTGCTCTTCTAACCAAGTGTTTGTATGAAATCTGCAACAAGACCACCTTGTTTGAAATGACTCATGAAAGAGTTAAGAATTATGGGGGTCTCAAGATGTTTATGGCTTCAGCTCCAGTACTGATTCAGCCAGACTATTCTAAACCCTTCAAGCTCTATATAGATGCCAGTATGGACGGGCTAGGAGCTGCATTACACCAGGAAGTCATACAGGATGACAAACCGGTGGAAAAACCTATACTCTCCATATCCAGACAAGTCAAGGATACTGAGAAAAGCCATGATGCAAGCCAAATGGAATGCCTTGCTTTAGTATGGGCTCTGGAAAAACTTCATTACTACTTGGAAGGCACAAAGTTCACATTAATTACTGACTGCAATGCTTTCAGGACTGTGATGAATATGAAGACCCCTAGTAGGCACATGTTAAGATGGCAGATAGCCATACAACAGTACAGAGGTCAGAAGACCATAGTTCACCTAGCTGGTGCTAAAAACCAGAATGCTGATAGTTTGAGCAGGAATGCTTTACCCAATGACCCAAGTAACCCTGCTTATGATCCAGAGGATAATGATATATTCCCTATCCTTAACATTAACATGTTGGACGTTGAAACTCTTATAATGGGAATCCACATTTGTGAACTGGATGAATCCTTGTTCAACTCAATCACAGAATCTTACAATTCTGGAATGAAGACTCTGATCACCATTATGGAAAGTACTTCTCCACCATCTGAATTGATCAATAGCATACCTGAAGCCCTCTTGAAACTATACAAAGCTGGAAGGTTCACCATATGCAATGGTCTAGTATACTACAGGCATCAACATTCAAGTCTTGTAGTCTTAACTAAGGATGACCATATCAGACATGTACTTGCTGAATGAAATGATAACTGCTCATCTGGTCATTTATCTACTGATAGAACCCGTAAGGAGCCTTATTTCAAGATTGGTGATCAAGTCTTGTCCTCTACCACCAACTTCACCAACTTAGCTGGAAATAGAAAGCTTGGACCAGCTTTTGTTGGACCTTTCACCATTAAATAACTTCATGGTAAGAATGCTGTGAAAGTAATCCTTAGTGATGAGCTTTCTAGAAAACACCCAGTCTCCCCAGTAAGTCTCATCAAAAACTACAACCCAAGGAAAGGAGAACATACTCCTTCACCTGAAATACCTGTGGCAGAAGAGCCTGAAAAAGACAGAGTAAAAGTAAGCAAAATCCTTAAAAATAAAAAAGACAGGATCAATGGAAAAGATGTCAGACTCTACCTAGTTAGATACAAGGGAGAATCAGCTGATAAAGATGAATGGTTGCCTGAACACAAAATCCCTGATGGACCAATACACCTAAGGAACTACAGAGCCAGCAGAAGGCATTGACTCAGAAAGTTTTTTTCAGATATAGACATATCTTGGAGTGAGGGGAATGTCAGCTTGCTACTATGTACAGATCAACCTGTCACAGTAACACAAAATTAAAATAAAAAAAATTGAACAAGAATATATAAATTAACAAAAGAATTAGTGAGAAATACATAAATGTTATTGTAGAAATCGATTTCTCACCAAACATTAGGTAGGGTCACTCACTGACCCCACCCTTGAAATCCAAGTCCTTACATTTTTAGAATAATTAAAAAGAAAAGTAATAAAAATTATAACACCAGTATGGCAACTTTTGGCTATTTTAACATTTCACACGTGTTGTAACGTATAGGTTTTACACATAACATTCACTCAGAATTGAGGTCTTGTGTATATTTTAGGAGTTAAAAGAGGAAATGTGTTATGTCACAATTCCCGCGCGCAGCCCCGCATCCTTACATATCCCTACATACCAATAGTAGCAACTTCCCCATACTAGAGAACCGCGCGCAGCTAATTCTGCCACGCACGCAGTGGATCCTACCCTGGGCGCATCTGTACTGACTGATCCCCGCGTCAGGATCCATTGTGACTAATCTGACAACCAGGTACCGCTCAGAAGAGCTACAACCTAGTTGGGGTTTCCTGGCATATGTAACAAGTTGACATATGCATTAGAAATAGTCTAAAAAAGATCAAAACTTAAATAAAATTAATAAAAATTAAGTTTAAAACATTTTTTAATAATAAATCAAAGATCAAGGATTACCACGTAAATCATTGACTCTGATGTTTGAAGACAATGAAACACTACAAGGAGTGTTCATAAAAATTATTGAAAATTATCTACATGATAATCAGGTAATAGAAAACCAGTAAACATCCACATCTGTCCACTTTAAAGCAATACTAATATTGCAAATGAAGGATGAGTGCAGAATGATGAAATTTACGCCATAACAGATTAACAGATCCTGTGGCTAAAATAGTACAGAAATCCAGCAGATCTAAGGTCAGCTGATTGAAAGCACCAAGTGGACGTGCTAATCTTGCCCTGACTGGCTTTTCAGCTTCAGCAAATGAGAAGAAACCTCTCTACATGCCCTGAGAAGCTCAAAATCACCCCAAAAAGTATTTATACAGACCTCTTTGGATCCAATATTCCCCATTATCAGTTTACCAGGAATAATTATTATCACTCAGACACCGTGTCATTGGTAGTCAAGTGCTTATGAAGAGTCTAAGCAAGTGATTTATGACCTAGTCTGTAGTATTAATATTTATTTCTTAAACAAATCAACCAATAGAAGTTAAATCAAGCAATCCTCCCCAACTGCTCTGAAGACCTTCTTATTATTGCAGGATTTTCGTGGTAAAGTGCTCAGAGTGAGTTTTTCCCTTCCTGTCTTGGCCATTGTGCTGTTATGCCCGGCCATATCAGTGGAATAAGCCCTTTCTAAGGCACCCATCTGCATTCCAAGGTCCTTAAACTGCCTAAGGAGGCTCCTTGAAGAGAGGTTGTTTGTCTGTAAAGACCCGCAGTAGTATAATACTGTGGCCCCTCTTTTATATATATATTGAAAACCTTTAATTTCCAAACAAATTAAACCTTGCAACTGATCTTATTATATTATATATTTTAGCCTCTCAGTGTTTATTTTTGGAATAATAATAATTATTATTATTCCAGTATTTTTATAACTCTCTGTAGCTAAAGGACTGCAAGGTTCCTGGTATCAGAGAGCTGAAACCTCATAAATCTCTTAAATGGTGACCAATGCCTCATGCTAGGTCTCTCTAAGTGTTGTGAATGCAATATCTGGCCTTTTACACTGCCCCAAATGATTGAACAATCCAATATCTGACCTATAATAATTTGTGGATTGAAAAAACTCTAGATGCTCTTCATCTTTAGACTTTTCTAACCAAATGTTAGACTGCATTGAAGTACCTGACTCTTTTGCATCCTATAAAGCATACTGTTTAAGTAGAGCTGACACATAATGGTTCTGATCCAACATGATCCCATTCTTGCTCTTACTAATTTTCATTTCCAGCACCTGCTGTGCCAGACCAAGATATTTTATCTTGAACTCCTTTTTGAGTCTCTCCATGAATCTTTCATTATTCCCAATGATGATAATTTTGTCAACCCAAAAAAACAAAATTACATCCTTTCTCACAAAGAAAAAAGGGTAAGCCTCACTTTTCCTGAAACCAATCTCCATCAGTTTCTTACTCATAGTGTTATACCATGACCTAGCTGCTTGATTTAATGCATATAGGGATCTACACAGCTTGAGGACATATTCCCCTTTATCTGCTGAGAAGAAACTTCTCAAACAGATTTTCTTCATAGTTTCTGGCTTGGTATCTACCAGCCATTCCTTGAAACCATCAGGAATTGAAATATAAACAGTTTCCTCCTCTCCAAGTTTTGAATCCAAGTATGCAGTCACAAAATCAGCTTTTCTCATTTCTTCACCCAACTCCACTTCCAAAGCAATGATGTACCTGAAGGTGGAAAGCCTCCCAGTTCGCAAGAAATTCTCCTGGTAATCAATACCCCATTTCTTCTTGAATTCCTGTGCAAAACATATAGCCTTGAAACTCTTTAAAGCTCCATTAGTATCAAACTTCTTACTCAACATTAATCTAGACCCAACAATGGTTTTTCCCTTTGGAACTGAATCCCAATTAACTACTTCAAACACACTATTATTCTCCAGAGAATCGAATTCCTCAAAAATAGCTGTCTTCCAATTGGCTCTCTTTTCAGAATTCATAGCTTTGCCAAAGCTATTTGGTTTAATTCTATTACCCATCTCTGAGTTTACCTTTAGAATCTCATGAAGCATACACTGTTACCAAATTGTACCTTCCTCATATTCTGCAGAAGCATAATGAGACTTCTGTTCCCCATACCTATCAACAGGTATTTTCATCCTGAAACTTCTTCTAACTGGAAGTGGAGGCTCATCAGGTTCTGATTCCACAGACTGCCCTGAAGCGGGTACTGAACCCTCCTGTGGCAGTTCTGCCATCTCAACATCATCATTAATGACATTCTACCCAGCCTCTGTTGGTGAAATAGGCTCTAATGCTATTTCCTGCTGTGATTCCTGAACAGAAACATCTTGAATCCTCTTGAGTGGAAATTTACCTTCTTCAAATTTTACATCCTTACTACGCATAACCTTTCTTTTCCTTGGAAAATAAATCCTATATGACTTACTTATTAAATCATAGCCTACCAGTGCCCCTGTTCTGGCTCTAGGATCTAACCTACCAACCATCCCATCATGGTGGAAACTATAATACACTAAGAAACCAATTGTTCTTAGGTGTGGCATTTTGGCATAAAACTTCCAAAACTGATAATGCAGAATTTTCCCATTAACACTTACTATATTGTGCAACAGAGACACAGTGCACACCAAATCAGTGGAAAAAAACTTTGGTAGACCAGATTGAGCCACTATAGTTCTGAATTTGTCTAATAAAGTCCTATTCATCCTCTCAACTATTCCATTGTTTTGTCAATTACTAGAAGTAGTAACTATATGAGTGATGCCATAATCATTCAACAGTTTCTCAAACTCTTTACTCACAAAATCAACCCCTCCATCAGAAATAACCCTCTTGATCTCCTTCATAAAATCATTCTGTTTCCAGACTTTGAAGATTACTGAAACATCCTCTGTGGTCTGATACTTTGATCTTATTTGTTTTAACCAAACATCAGTAGTTTCTGTATAAACTAAATTGATGAAGTATCTTGCCCCTCCAAGGGACAATGGTGTAAATTTCCCTGCCAAATAAATTGAAAATTCCTCTCTAGGAACTTCTGTGCAATCTCTACTCTTTGAGAAAAAATTTCTGGTGTTGGCCCCTAAGGTACAAATTTCACAGTTGCTGTCCTTCACCTTATCGCAACTTCTATTTTGAGCAACAGTGCTCAGAGGTGAAAAATTGACCAAGTTAGCACAAAGAAACTTATTCCGCACTTTTCCACTCAGGATAGTTCTCCCATTCAAATCAATAGCAAAATTATCTTCTTGAAGATAACAAATTTGGAACCCTTTTTTCCAGAGAACTCCAAGAGACAAAAGTTTATCAAGCAGATCTGTTACATAGAACAATCTATCACAAGATATTTTGAAACCCAAGTGATTTTCAAGAATAAATTTTCCAATTCCTTTAATCTGAATTGTTCTTCCTTTTTGGCCAATATTTAAAGCACCATCAAAATCACTAATATTTGAAAACAAATTTGGCTCAAAAAAAATATGGTCTGTGCAACCAGAATCAATCAAAAAAAGAAAATCCTCCTTCAATCCTCCTGTAAGGAAAGAAGAATTATCAGCAACTGATAATTTCTTATCATCAAGTTTAAGATTACCCACTTCATAATCAATCAAGTTCATTTCTTGATCCTCAATGATCTTTGCCTTCTTGTTGGCAACATGTTCCTCAACAGCCTTTTCCAATGGGAATTCCAATGCCACCATAAAAATTTTTTCCATTGAAAGGTTGAGCTCCTTGTCTTCCTTGTATTCTTCTTCAGAGCTTGTCCTCTTCTTGGCCTCCTTGCAATTTATTGCATAGTGCCCCTTCTTCTGAAAATTATAACATAAGACATTTGATAAATTGCTCTTGGCCTTTGCCTTCTTTCTAAATTTTCCTGTCTTGCCAACCAGAGCAATTCATGTGCCCTCCTTCATCTTGAATTCAAGATCATCCTTTTCAATTCTCTTCAGCACATCCTCTTCCCCAGGAAGTGGATCCAATTGAGATATAATCCTAACCAATGACTCATACTCTTTTTTTTGCTTCTGCAGAATTAAGAGTGACAAGCAGTTAGGATCCATGTTCAGCCCAGATGACTTGAACTTAGAAATGCTTGATCTTGCCTCCCCAAAAAATTGTTTACAGTTGATGAAGTTCAACTTAAACAGCTTATTTAAAGCAATCCCCTTCTGATGAACAGAAGTAGAAGCATACTTTGCCTTAAGCATCTTCCATAAAATGCTTCCCATCCTCTTATGTTCCTCTTTAAAAGTCTCAACAACCCATGCCATATTAATTTCATCCAAAAGCCTAAGAATGAGATGGTAAGACTTTATCTTTACCTCTGAACAAATCAAGGTATCATCTGCATCCATAATCTCCCCACAAAAAGATTTTCCAGCCCACTTTCCATTAAGAAAGACCAAGCGCTATATTTTTGACAATTCAAAACAATCTTGGTGGAGCTGGATTCTGGGATATAAGACATCTTCTTGGAAAACTTGAGGTCATTGAGGTTTTCCAAAGTAAGGTATAAGGGTCTATCTTGTTGATATTGGTTTGATTCAGCTAGTATCTTCAGTGGTTGTTTCTGTTGTGTCTTGTTTTCTTCTGTTTTCTATTTCTTTATTCTTTTTGTCTCAGTGTCTCCTGAGCTGTCACCAAGCACTTGCGGCACTGTCCTCACCCAGACAAGTGTCACAGCTGTCAACTTTGTCACTACTTCTCCCCCTGCGTAAGCCTGCTTGGGGGACTTGACTGCCAACTTCCCAGACCTTGACCTTGCACTCATCAACCCATCATCCACCACTGTCAAACTCTCAATCCCTTCTTTGCACCTTTGTTAGATCAATCTACAATGACGAATTTGTTCATCAGATCACCTAAAGCATTGATATTGGAGTAGGTACTGACAAACTCTTCAACTCAATCTCAGTTTGATTGAACTAACAGCATCTTTCTGGTTGGCAAGACTTCCTGGGAGGATTAGTACTTACATGGTAGCTGGCGTCTTAATTCTCTACTTAGTCCGCTCAAGGGCCATCACCCTGCTCGTAGAGACTTCTCTTCTGTTTTTTTCATTTGACTATCACTGTTTTTCTGGCTCTAGCTGTTCTTCTCTTACTCACCTATTTTCTGCAATCTGAACAGCCTGGTCCAGGTTTTATCAGCTCTCAATTTCTTTTACACGGTTAAAAGCCAAAATTATGGATTGAACAAGCTCAACCAGGAACACTGAATATCCTGGACCAGGTGTTGAAGGCAACTTCAAGGCGTTAGCTCTCAAATCTCTCATGGAGTCAACTCCTCTACTTACCAAAACAAACTAATCAATCTGGAGGAAGAAGATGGAGAAACTGTTCAAGATGCGCGGCATCATTGATCAAATTAATTCTGTCAACCCTCTTGTGGACATCCCTGACAATGATGAAATGGCTGGTTATCTCATTTCAAAACTGGACCCAGGGACCCACACCAATATTATCACTCCAGAGAATGCAGATTCCTCAAGATTGATTTGGCTTGCTGCAAAGAATCACTTCGCCTCCAGCCAAGCTGCAAACCGATCCAGAATGTTTTTTAACTTTCTGTACCTAGGCTTTGATCAAAACAACATAGACAGTTTTGTCACCTCCGTGAAAGCTCACCTTGGAAAACTCAAAAAAGTAGGGATAGTCTTACCTGACAATATTCTAAGCTATCTCATCCTCTTCAAACTGCTGGATTTGATCAAGGCCATTCAATCTCAGATAATGCACTCAGGAAATGAATTATCAGTCATGCTAGTTCTGAACCATCTTGTCCAGCACAAAAATGAAGTGCAGTCTAAGGCTTCCGGGACTTCCAAAACCAACACGGCAATGTTTCACTATAACAACTCAAGAGAATTGGATGCCCCAAGGTGTGAATGGCAAACACAATCCCGCCGTCAAGTCACATCCACCTTCATCCTGCTGGATAGAATTTCCTGAGCTAAGACCTGAGCAATTGTCAAACAAGGGAAGACGTGGTACTAAGAAGAAGCCTCCGGCTGAATCACACTATCATGACTACTCTTTCTTCTGTGCTTCCAATCACCTGGCCAACATTCACTCAGATAGATATATCTTGGACAGTGCATGCTCTATTCATATGTTGCATGATAAGAATTCTTTTCTGTTGCTGACTGAGGAATCCGGGGAAGAGTTCATTAAAACTGGGAAGAAGGGAGATGGAATTGCGATCCGAGGCCTTGGCACAGCTATACTCAAAAGTGCCGGGAAGAAAATTCATCTGGAGAACTCGGCTTGGGTACCAGAAGCCACAGCCAACCTAGTATCTCTTGGTGCTTTACTGTTAAAGGGCTGCTATCTCAGAGTAAACTCAAAACTGGATCCACCTACCTTTATTCTTTGCAAGTCAAAAACCTCAGTCTTATCCGGCAATATCAAGAACAATCTTCTTTTGATTCAGGCCGAGAAACCAATTGGATCTTCTTCTCCTACCTCCAAAACACCAGAAGTCAAAAAGCTCTCATCCTGCTATCTTACTGTAGCCAAGCTCAATGAGCTTCACCCCAAACTTGGTAATGCCAGTATTTATCGAATGGAGAAGGATCTTGGATTTCCCATACAAAATGAATTTGTGAAATTGTTTGAATGTGTGGCCTGCAAGAAAAGAAAAATAGATAAGGCTCCGTTCAACAAAGATCAACAACCAGCAGCTAGAAATTTTGATTGACTCCACCTGGATCTGATGGGTCCCCTCAATCCAATCAGCAAGGGTGGAATGAGATTTGCTCTCACTGTCGTGGAAAATCTATCTGGTTACCTCTCAGCTTTCCCCCTTCCCTGAAAGGATGCAGCTGCTGACACCATCAAGTTTGCGATAGAGAACAAAGAAAGAAAACAACAAAGGTACCCAATAGAAGTTGTATTGGACGGAGGAGGAGAGTTTGTAAACAAATCTCTCAAAGAGTTCTTTAGATCAAAATCAATTAATCACTTAATAAGCGAACCTTACCACTCCCAACATAACGGCAAGGCAGAAAGAGCCGATTGCACAATCATGGAATTGTTGCAATCAGTGTTCAGCTTGACCAAAATACCTAAAAATTGCTGGAATGTGGTTATTCAGAGTTGCTGTCTGGCTCTGAATCAAATCCCACAGGATAGAGGAGGACTGACGCCTTGGGAAATTCTTCATAAGAGTAAGTTACCTACAGACTATTTGAAACCTATTGGCTCCGCAGTCATCTACTTGCTCAATTGAAACAACATTAAATCTAAACTGAATGAAAAAGGGGAGGAAGGCCTTTTTATTGGATATGTACCCAGGTTCTCTTCCTACAAGATTCTAACCAAGTCAGGAAAGATCATCAAAACTAAACACGTAAAGTTTCTCAAGGCTCAAGCCATCAGTGGTTCATCACTACCGGATGACGTTGAGACCTCCAAGATATGTCTCCCTTCTACTGCCTCTGAACCAACCTAACCTGCCAAAGACCCCGCTGCTGAGAATCATGTAGAACTCAAGCCCAAGATAAGTGACGCAGGCCTTCCTGACTCTTCCAAAAGAGATCTCTCTTCTGCCAATGTTCTTGAAAATTTGAAGCCCAGCCTGCAAGATAGATCCAGATTAAAGGTTCCAGAATGATATGGTTACCATCATGAAGCTTTGCCGAAGTCAATCAAAGATGCTTTGAAACTGCCGCACTGGATTCCTCCCATCAAAAAAGAATTAAACACAATTGAGGATCTAGGAGTTTGGGAGGACGCGAATGAATCTGAGGTAGTCAATCCTCTCAACACGACCTGGGCCTTCCGGAGTAAGGAAGATCTACACTCCGGTGAGACCTCTCTGAAAGCAAGGGTCTGTGTTCAAGGGTTCAATCAAAGATATGGCATTGACTATTTTGATACCTTCGCCCCTACAGGGAAAGTGGCATCTTTGCAAGCCCTCCTAATCTACTCAGTTGACAAGAATCTTCCAATACTCCAATTTGATGTTAAGGGGGCTTTTCTTCATGCACCTCTGGAAGAAAATGCATTCATCAGGACTCCAGCGGGCTCAAAAAGAAAGTCTAAGTACCTGAAGTTGAACAAATACCTGTATGGCTTGAAGCAGGCTCCCCTCAACTGGTACAAGACGCTCAGTACATGGATCAAAGAGAATGGATTTGAAGAAAGCAATAGCAATCCTTGTCTCTATCTTCATGCAGACAAAATAACTGCGCTCTTTTTCCATGTAGATGATCTTGTGGTCGTTGGGGATGCCAAAGGCTTTAAGACCAAGTTTCTCAACAGATTCAAAGACTCTTTGGCGCACAGGGTGGATACTTTACTGGGAATGAAAGTAGACATTGGCAAGGACTACATAGCATTGTTTCTTCCAAATCACATAAAAAAGGGACTAGAAGAAATGAACTTGCTGGAAGCCAAACCAATGAATAATCCCTGCACCTCTGGTATTCACCTTCAGCCAGCATCCAAAAAAGAAATTGAAGAATTTTGAAGACTGGATAGAAACTATCAATCACCCATAGGGCGACTCAATTTCATTGCTACTCTGGCAAGACCGGATATCAGTTACGCAGTGTCAAATTTGGCTCGGTTCTAAGAAAAACCAGGCATAGTGCACTGGAAGGAAGTGGAAAATGTGTGGAGATATCTCCTCAAAACTATCAATTACCGACTTTTCCTTTGGGTCAGAAATCCAGCCACTAGGCTTGTTATGTATAGCAATGCAACCTGTGGGGATAATCCCACTACTTGGTTATCGCAAACAAGACTCATCTTTCTCTTCAAGGGGTCGCCTATCTACTGGATGAGTTGCTGACAGCATAGTATTGCACACTCCTTGAAAGAATCTGAATGAAATGCACTATTGGATGGCCACCTTGAGGGGCGTTGGATCAACCATCTTTTAGGGGAGATCTGGAGAACTGTGCCATAACCTCCTGTAAACCTAATAGACAAAAAAGGTCTTAACAATAAAATAAAAAAATTTGGTTGTAAGTCTCACGCCAAGTACATTGGCATCAAACTGAAGAGCTTACGGAATGACTGGAATGAGCAGCTTATAGATATCAAACTTATCTTGTCCCAGGATATGTTGGCGGACTCCCTCAAAAAAGCAGCTAGTACTCCAGCTGTGGATAGAGTTGCTAAGTACATTGGATTGTAAGAATGGTCCTGACATTGAGTTGAGCGGGCGTGTTGATATTGGTTTGATTCAGCTAGTATCTTCAGTTTTTGTTTCTGTTGTGTCTTGTTTTCTTCTGTTTTCTATTTCTTTATTCTTTTTGTCTCAGTGTCTCCTGAGCTGTCACCAAGCACTTGTGGCACTGTCCTCACCCAGACAAGTGTCACGGCTGTCAACTTTGTCACTACTTCTCCCCCTGCGTAAGCCTGCTTGGGGGACTTGACTGCCAACTGCCCAGACCTTGAACTTGCTCTCATCAACCCATCATCCACCACCGTCAAAATCTCAATCCCTTCTTTGCACCTTGGTTAGATTGATCTATGATGACAACTTTGTTCATCAGATCACCTACAGCATTGATATTGGAGTAGGTACTGACAAACTCTTCAACTCAATCTCAGGTTGATTGAACTAACAGCATCCTTATGGTTGGAAAGACTTCCTGGGAGGATTAGTACTTACATGGTAGCTGGCGACTTAATTCTCTATTTAGTCCGCTCAAGGGCCATCACCCTGCTCGTAGAGACTTCTCTTCTGTTTGTTTGATTTGAATATCACTGTTTTTCTGGCTCTAGCTGTTCTTCTCTTACTCACCTATTTGCTGCAATCTGAACAGCCTGGTCCAGTTTTTATCAGCTCTGAATTTCTTTTACATATCTTTCTTGGAAATTATGATGACAATGGTACTGATATTGTGTGAGAATTATTTGCCCACAAGCTTAGTCAAAGATCAGTATTTAAAGCAAAAGAAATGCTGAGAAAATAATGTCTTATAATTGATTCTAAATCTGAGGCAGAGGCAATGGCACACTTGTGAATGTGAATGAATTGATGAATGAATGGGTGGAAGAAATCAGTGATAAGAGCTCCTGAAATAAAAAAGATGGTGCTCATGTGGAGCTCATTTAAGGAAAAGCAAAAGGAAAAAATGCCACCACAAATGGACTCTACAGGCCCTACAAGCCCTGTTAATTGGTTTGGGCTTACTAAGCCTACTTAGCATTAGTTCTGAACCCTTTCAACCAGCCTGTACAGATTGAATTTGGCATTTCCACCCTCACGGGGCTGAACCAGCCCCTTGCTGTTCAGAGCCTCGCTGGTTGTCTATTACAACCAGCCCTGTTACCTGGTTACATCTCTCTTCTTACCTTACATGCCCTTTTCATACACTCACAGGCCTGGTTGCCTCCTGCAACCAGACCCCTTGCTCACAAAATGGCCAGGGTGGACCCAGAATCACTCTGGGTCCGGCCAAGAACTCATGAGGGGGGTGGTGTAACTGGTGGGCGTGCGCCCCCCCCCTCCTTTACTGTAATCCCCTGGGGAGGTGATCAAATCCCCCTCCAGGGGCCCTGGGGGGATAACCCCAGGGATGGTATCTCTGAAGGTGGGCTGGGTGGTGGTCAGGCCCACCCAGCCCCATTGGCTGCCTCCCCCTTGATAATGGGGCAGGGGGGGTACATGGCCTCATCAATGTTGAGTTTGGGGGGTGATCAAGTCCCCTCCCACCTTGCCGGTTGCCTTTGTTTCAACAATCTAGCTGGTCTGGTCAAGGAGGGACCAGCCATCCTCCCTCCCACTCTTGAAAAAGCAAGTGGAGGGAGGGAGGCAGGGGCCACCAGCCCCCACGGCCTCAAACAACCCCGGAGGTTGCAACCCAACTGTCAGCTTGCTACTTTGTACATAGAAAACTGTCAAAGTAACAGAAGAAATACAATAAAAACAATCAAATAAGAAAAGTAAAATTAAATAAAGAAGGAGTGAAAAATACACAAAAATTATTGCAGAAATGGATTCCTCACCCAAACTTAGGTAGGATCACTCACTGACCCCACCCTGCAAATCCAACTCCTTCTATTTTTGAATAATTAAAAAAAAGGGACCAAAAGCCACAAAACTAATATTGCACTTTCTTTCCATTTCAATGTTTCACATGTATTGTCACGTATAGTTTTTAAAACTAAATTTCACTCAGAATTGGAGTGTTGTGTATATTTTAGGAGTAACAAACAGAAATGTCTTATGTCACAATTACCAGGCGCAGCCCCGCATCCTTACACATCCCTACGTACCCATAGCTACACATTTGTACGTACAGAGGTCACGCGCGCAGTTAATTTTGCCACACACGCAGCGGATCCTACCCCGCTTGCATCTGAATTGACTGATCCCCATGCCTGGATCAGAAGCAACAAATCTGACAACCAGGTACCTCTCAAGAGAGCTACAACCTAGTTAGGGTTAGCTGGAATATGTAATAACCTGACATATGCATTATTAATAGTCTAAAAACTATAAAACTTAAACAAAATTAATAAGAAACTAAGTTTAAGTTTTTTTTTATAATAAATCAAATATTGAGGATTACAACGTAAATCACTAATCCTGATCTTCAAAGACCACAAAGCAATAGTAGAAGTCATCATAAAAATTATTAAAAATTACTTGAATGCTCAGCAGTTGAATAAAAATCAGTAAATGTCCACATATTTCCACTTTAAAACAATATTAGTAGTACAAATGAAGGATGAGTTCAGAATGATCACATTTAAGCCATAACAGATTAACAAATACTGTGGCTAAAATCGCACAGAAATACAGCAGATATGATTTCAGCTGATTAACAGCACCTAGTGGACGTGCTAATCTTGCCCTGACTGGCCCGCCAGCCTCAGCCCATGAGCAGAACCCTCTCTACGTACCCTGAGAAGCTCATATTCACTCCAAAAAAGTATTTATACAGACCTCTTTTGGACCTATTATTCACCATCAGTTTACCAGGAATTATCATTATCCATCAGACAACGTGTCATTGTCAGTCAAGTGCTTTTAAAAGAGAGAAGAAAGTGATTTATGACTATGTCTTTATTCTTATTATTTATTGATCAAAACCAATCAACCCATTGAAATTAGTCAAGCAAATCTAGCCCATCTGCTCTGAACCCCTTCCTATTATTGCAGGATTTTTGTGGTAAAGTGCTCAGAGTGAGTGTTTCCCTTCCTGTCTTGGCCATTGTGCTGTTTTTCCAGGCCATATCATTGGAATAAGCCCTTTCTAAGGCACCCATCTTCATTCCGAGGTTTTTAAACTGCCTAAGGAGGCCCCTTGAAGAGAGGTTGTTTGTCTGTAAAGACCCCCAGTAGTATAATACTGTGGCCCCTCTTTTATAAAAAATTGAAAACCCTTTTAACCAAACCATTAAAAATTTGCACCAGCTCTTAACATATTCATTTTTTGAGCCTTTTACGTCTTTATAATTGGAATAATTTTATTATTATTATTCCAGTATCTTCTATCACTCCCTGTAGCTAAGAGACTGCAAGGTTCCTGGTATCAGAGAGCTTACACCAACTCCGCAGCTGCAACCAGCCGGGTGGTGCAGCTGGGGCTGCGGCCCCGCTCACAGCGCGTGGGGGGACTCCAAGCGGAGTCCCCTGCCCTCTACAATGGCCCTGCAACGGGCCCCCGGTGTGAAACAAGCAGCCCTGAGTGAGACAAAACACAGGCGGTGGCCCCAATGGGCTGCCAAGGCCTGAATACCCCAAAAAAAATTCTTTGGTGGGCCAGCTCATCTGGCCAAGTATGTCCATAATCATCCTTGGGCTCATAAATGCCCAGATCAGCGCATCTGGCTAAGGTGACCCATCTAACCTGACAGGCCCGTGTCCAAATAGACTTGGAAAACTTATTGTGGCACCCAAATGCCCAAAACCAATAATATACACATAAGCACACATGGCCCATTTGATTTCCAATGGGCCGTGAAGGCCGATTTTTGCATCCCATTTGAATTACACAATAATATGCAAATTACCTGAGTGCATCCATATTTTAACAGAAAGGACTGCCAGTTTCTTGGTATCTGAGAGCTGACACGTGCTCAAAGATGACAAGGCTGAAGATTTAGAAATCATTCAACAGTCTTTAACTTTGGTTTACCATGACTTTTATGATGTCTTTTCAGCTGCAAAGGCAGAAAAACATCCTCCTTCCAATTCTTATCATCAAAAGATAAAACTTACTGGTCCAAGCACAGCACTGGACCATTCTACTATCTCTTAAAGCAGAACTTGACCATGCTTCAAGAATAAATTGCAGAAAATGTATTGAAAGGCATTCTCTGATGAAGCAATTCAAACACCAGCTTGCTTTTCCTATTTCTTTCAAAGAAGTAAGGCGGCCTTTGCCTTTTGTTTCACTAAAAGAAACTGAAACAGGTAAGCCAGAAGAATGATTATCCTGTACCTCCTATGTGGCACCTCCTTACTCTCTTTCATGGAGCTGCTTATTTCTCAAAGTTAGACCTTTGGGGTTCCTATAACCTAATTTCCATTTCAAAAGGCCACAAATATTTGAATTCAATGAGAACACAGTTTGGCCGTTATGAGTATACCCTTGTGCCTTTTGTCCTCCGCAAAAATCTTTTTACTTTTCAAAATTTTTTCAATGATATTTTTTTGAACTTGTACAGAAATAACTCATGGTGTAAATCAATGATATAATTTTATACTCAAAAACTCTTGAGGACCACATAAAACATTTGTAAGAAATGCTACAGCAACTTTGAAATATTAATCTTTTTTGAAAAGAATTCAAGTGCAAATCTCATACTCATTCTCTTCAGGTTTTATATTTTATAGTTTTGAAACAAGGAATATTGATGGACCAAGCGAAAAGCTAAAAATATTGGAATTGCGTGCACTTTCTTCAGTAAAATACATTCAATTTTTTGTTGGATTCATTAATTTTTACAGAATTTTTATTGAGCACTATGCCAAGAAGATTTTTAATCTTACTAAAATTATTCAAAAATACACTCATTTTGTTTTTACGGGACAAGCAGCTTTGGAGTTTGACGCTCTGAAAAAAACTTTTTCCAATTCTCCAATAGTTGCTCACTTCAAAGATCTAGCTTGCACTATTTTGAAGATAGTTGCAAGCAACTACGCAATTGCAGAAGTAATCTCACATTATTCTTCTTCTTTGTCTCCTTTTCATCCCTTAGACTTTGAGCCTTGAAAAATTCCTGCTGCAGAACTAAATTATGAGATTCATTAAAAGGAAATTCTTGAAATTTTCTATTGCTTAAAGAAATGGTGTTCATACCTCTTGAGTCTTATGGAACCCTTTGAGGTCTTAACTGATCAAAATTCTCTTAAATATATCATGAGCTCAAAAGTTCTTATAGGCAAACACGTATGTTGGGCTAAATACATCTTCAAGTTCAATATCAAAATCACATACCTCCCTTTGAAACAAGAATTAGTCCCTGATGCTTTATCACATTGGGGCAATGTTTACCAAGGGGGGGAGGGGGGGGAGCACCTTTTCCAATAATAACCCTGAAAACATTAGGATGTTTTTCTCCAATCAGTCTGCTCAACTCAGTTTAATCATTTCCCACCTTTGAGAAAAATCTTCCAAACTTTAAAAAGCCCATGTTGACAATACCAAGTGTAAAAAACTATGAAAGAGTGAAAAATATTCACAAGCAATTATGGCATTGACAAAAATGGTTATTTATCTTAAAAAGATTGTATAGTATTACCCCATAATCCTTGCATTGATCTAAATATCTTCAATTCTTGGCAAAAATCTATGCTTTCTGGTCATCATTGTCAGGATAAAACCTACCAGTTGATTGCAGAAGACTTCTATTGGCCTGGTATGACCAAGGAAGTAAAAGACTATGCATCACATGCTATGATTGCAATTGTACTAATTCCCCAAAAAACTTAAAGTATGGGATTCTCCAGCTTCTTTCAATCTAATCTATTCCTTGGCACTTGTTTTTGATGTATTTTATTTTCAAATTATTTATTTCTAGTGGTTATGATGCTATATTAGTAGTAGTAGATTGCCTCTCAAAGATGGCTTTATTTCTTTGCAGTACTGTGACAACCTCTTCACAAAACCTAGCTAGTTTATTCATAGAATCTTTCTTCTCAAAAAATGGCCTCCCTGATAATATACTCAGTGATTGTGGATCTTTTTTTCTCTTTCTTTGGGAACTTCCTTTGCTAGCATTTGAAGATAACTTTCAATTTATCAATGGCCTACCACCTAGAAAAGGATGGGCATACAAAGAAAGTAAATCAGATTTTTGAACAGTTTATTTGAATTTATGTCTCCTATCAACAGGAAAAATGTTCAAGATGGCTCCCACTAGTGGAATTCACATACAAAAAAAAACAACTCATCCATCCACCAAACAGTTGCCATTACAGGCTATTTGTGGAAGAAACAAAACTTTTGAATCTATTCAAATATTACCTTCTCAACCCTCTACTGATTACCTCACCATCATTGAATCTCTCAAATTTAAACTCCAAACCAAACTTGAAGCAGAAAACCAGGCTACAAGGAGCAAGCAGACCAAATTTTCACAATGGCACCAACCTTTGCAGTAGGAGATCAGGAATGGCTCAATGCTTGAAAAATTTTCAGTACTTGCACAAAAAAAATAATATCTGAGAAGAAACTTGGCCCCTTCAAATTCAAATCAGTCATCTCTCCAAGCACTTTCAAAATTACCCTACCTGCAAAATGGAAATGTATCCAACTGGCCTTTCATGTGTCTCTCCTAGAGCCATCTTGAGTTCTTTACCCAGGAAAGAATCATCCCCCGCTAGAACTGGTCAATGTCCAAGATCATTTAGAGTGGAATTAATTTGTATTCTGAATTCCAGGTCACCCAAAGGGAATCTTCAATAACTTGTTGAATGGACTGGTTTCCATTCCAATGAAGATTGCACCTTGTGGGAACCAGCCGGTCACATTTGAAAATCTCACAACCTATTCCAAGATTTACATTCAAACTACTGTTGAAAAAATTGCAAAACTTAATTAAATCACTACCCTTGCAAAACTTGCCAAGTTTAAATTCCATCCCATCCAAATTAATCCCATTGCATCCCATCCAAATTCACCCCATTCCATCCCATCCAAATTCATCCCATTCCATTCAATCCTGTAATATTCTCAATCCCATTACATCCCATCAACTTTCATCCCATTCCATCCCATCCCATTCAATCCTGTCATATTCTCAATCCCATTCCATCATGTTTATCCTTTTATTCCAGATTCATCTCCTTAAACTTCTCATATCAATTCCTTATTGCAATCAATACCTTCTTATTGGAAATAATTTCTATTCCTTCCCTTTTCCTTTTCAATCAAGGAATTTTCTTTCATTTTTCAAAATTTATATATGTATATATATAATAAAATAATGACAAAAAAATATCAAAAAAAAATATCAAAAAAAGAAAAAAAAATCAAAAAAAAAAATATGTACTATAAGTTTTATTTTATTTTTCCTTCCACATTTTCCCAACTTGCATTGAATTCCCTCAAAATCAATTTGAATTCTTAAAGATCTTCATCATTTATTAAACCAGAGATATGTTGCATCAAATGAAATTGTGCAACCAACACCTCTTGAAAGATCTCCTGGTACCTTGCAGTTTGAGCTCCTTTTTTTTGGAAGTTCCATTCATTCACATCCAAGAGTTCTTCATGCGCTCTCTTCCTTCAAATACACAAAAAAAATTCACCAAAGTCTCCTTCCAGATTACTTGAATCAGACTCAATTGGAACCACAAATCAAACCTGGGTCCCTTTGCCTTTGTATTCCACTCCATTTTCCTCTATTCCAAATCCTTCCCATGACCACCACTTCACTCAGTCTCCTCAGCCACACTCAACCCTTAGCCAGTCTCAATCCTTGTACAATCCACCTCCTACCCCTGGATTCTCATGTTCCATCTCCTGAATTTGTTTGCTGCATCCCCTGAAGCCTTAGGTAATCTCCGCGGCCCACACTCTATATCTCTATGGCTTGGTGCATCCTCATCTCTCCTTCAACTCTATCTGGTAGGAGAAGTTCCTACTGTAAATACATAGTACATAATACTGGCTGGACAACCCATAATCCATTTAAGTAAATGCTACACCTTTCTGGACAGATTGTTCAACATGTAATTCCATGGGGCATCCCAGCCACAGCACCAGTCTTACCTCCTCAAGGCCTCCCTCTCAGTTCTCACATATACTGGCCTCTCTTAACTTCCTGGACTAATTCCCCTCAAGGAAGCAGTGTACTACTTATTATTGGTTAGTACCTTCCAATAGGTGTCATATCAGCACAATAAAGCCAAAAAGCCTACCTTGCTCATCCCACCTATGCCTTTGGTGTTATACCTATAGTATTCACTCATGAAACTCTTTCAGAGCCTTACTCCTGGGTTCTACTTCTTGTTTTCATTTTGATTATTCTTTTTCCTCATTTAAATATATCTAAATTCTCAATCCTGAGTTCTGTGAGAAGTAGTTCCTGTGCTCTCAGCCCCTTTTATCTCTGGGGAAGTTGTGAAATTATACTAATTCCTTCCCCTCAATTCCGGCCCCTCTCCATATGTCACAAGAACTACATCATCCATCTCATTCCATTGTATGGATATCACTACCTAAAATATTTTTGGGTTAGTCCCTGATAACAGCTTGAAATTGTGTTTCCCTTTGTGTTTCCAAAAGGAAATCCCTGTGAAATTATCCGTTTCAAACTTCTTGCCTTCTTTGGCCTTAAAACACCACTTAAATGGTACTTTGACAGAAACTTTGAAACTTCAATCGTTCCAATAGGTTCAATTGAACGTTTGACATGAATCTGACTGCTTTGAATTTGAATTTCAGCACTTTGACTGCTTTGAATGCTTTGACCTGCTTTGAACTCGTTGACATGCTTTGATGGATGTTGTACAACCTCAAGGCCCCTCATACGGCCATTTCCCCTTCCACTTCATTTCTCTGGGTACTTTTCTTGGGCTACTCCCCTATGACATATTTGGAAACCATGCCTCCTTGATATGCACAAATTTCTATCATCACCAGTCCACCCCTGCCTAGGGCCCAGAAGATGTGGTTCTACTTTATAGATTCAGGATCAAAATCAATCTACTCATCAAGCCCTTGAATGTGGGAGGACCTTCTCAAACCTCCCAGAACCAGCTTCCAATATCATGGATACTGGTATCCTTCCTCCAGATCCTCCAAGAGCTTCCATTTCTCCTGCTCTTCCTTTTGTTAGAACTTTTGCTAATTGTGTGATTGGTCAATATCCCAAAGAATGATATGGATTGGACTCCCCATTGTAAGATACCAGCATGATCCCTATTCCTGAGGATTAGGATGAGGAAGAGAGCAAAGACTAAGTTTTTTAATCAAGGATCCTCAGTAACCTTCATTCAACAACTGCTGGACCTCCAGAAGAAGCTTCTCAACCATCTGCTTCCACTGAAATTCCTTCCCTAAAAAGTCAATCGCCTCCTCAACCTCCTGTTGTAGACCCTACACTTCTAGCCTTGCCTCAAAATATTACCTCAGCTGTGGCCAAGATCTCTAAAACCAGAATGACCAGTACTTCCCACTCTTAGACCTTTAAAGCTCCATCAATGAAAAGGCCTGAAAAATTTGAAGGCAACAATCACTCTAAGCTCAGACCTTTTTTGCAAGCTTGACAAGCCATTGGATTTAACCCTACCTGGCTCACCTCTCCAACCATGAGAAATCCTTCTTATTGAAATCCTTGTACCACTTCAAAGAACATTTTCATACTCTCTTTTTTGATTTCCTGAAAGGAGACAAAGAATACAAGTAACTTGTGAAGCTGAAAATGAAGGAATCTGCATATACCTCCACCCAAATCACATAATTTCAATCCCTTATGACTAAAGTATCTGGATGTGGTGATATAGCCTTCTATTTCCATTTTTTCCAAAGCCTTCCTTCTTGAATTGGGGAACAACTATCCGGCTATGGTAGTTCTGTGGAAAACTTTCAAGATATAATGGATTTAGTGTTGGATTATGACACTAGGTGCCACAAACAAGTGAATGAGAAGTCTGCCCATCCAAGCTACTCAAAACAGGAAATCTCCCCCAATCTTAAGCCAATTTCTCTCAGTTTTACAAGGGGAAAGGTAATTCCAAGAAAAAAAAACAAATTTGCAAAGAAGAAACCTTATTCAAAAAATGGCCAATGTTAAATTTGAAACCTGGCAACCCCAATTAAATACCAAAAAAAGGTTTCATGGCGCGATTTGCAACCCATTTTGGGTTGCAAACAGCCATTTGCAACCAATTTGAGTTGCAAATGGCCATTCACAACTCAGATGGCTTGTAAATAGTAATTTGCAAACCATTCTGGGTTGCGAACCGCGCCACGCGACCAATTTTGAGTAGTGAATGGAAAAAAAAATAAATTCAATTATTTATTTCACTTTATTTTTTTATATTTTTATTTTTAATTTAATTTAATTAATTAATTTATTTTTGATGCATTTATTTATTTTTTATTCATCTCATTTAATTTAAATTTAGTTATTTATATTTTTCATATTTATATTTTTAATTGAATTGATCAATTTATTTTTATTTATTTATTTATTTATTTACTTATTTATTTATTTATGTATGTATTTATTTATTTATTTCATTTTATTTCTTTGTATTTTTTAAAATTCATATTTTTGATTTAATGAATTCATTTATTTTCTATTGATTTTCTACTCATTTTTTTTATTTCTTTATTAAAATAAAAAAAAGAAATAAGATAAAAAAAAGTAAAAAAAATGTTTAAAAAAAATATATATATCCATTTGCAATTCAGATTGGTCCCAAACCGCCATTTGCAACTCAGATGGGTTGCAAATGATGTTTTGCGCCTGTTTGCAACTCCAGGGTTGCAAATTTACCATTGGCCTCAAGAAAAACTACCTTGGACTTAGTTCCTGATGGCAAGCTCAAGGCTGAAAAAGAGGCCAGAAGGGAAAAGGAGGGACTATTTATGTATTGTGGAGGGAAGCACAAGAAAGACAACTGCAAAAAGAATCCTGTCAACAATCTATCTTCCAACTCAAAATATTCCTCTGCTCTCATGCCAAAAAACAATTAGCTGGTTCTTCTTTTGTATTCCAGTATTATCACCCTATTGATTTTAGGTTACAAAAGATACATAAAGTTTACTCTGACCAACTTTTCAAAGGCTTAAATTTCATTCTCTTTCATCAGGAATCAAGTTATAGTTTTTTGATTGATTCAGGTGCTACTCAATCCGTAATGGCTAATACTATGGTTCTAAAGTTTTCCTTGGAGGCCACTTGTTTGGGAAAAGCTATTCCTCTTTTCAACTTCAGTCATAATGAGGCACCCCCTCAATTAATCAATCACAAGGTAACCTGGGTTATCTCACTTCATTAATTTCCTAGATTTGAATGGGAATTTGTTTTAGTCAATGCACCCTCCTCAGAATACATCATCCTGGGAATCAAATTTTTCCCCACTGTAATCCTGAAGTGAACTGGAAGATGGGGCTGATCACCCCAACACACCAACCAAATTATGATCTTTCCTCTAACTCAATTTAACTCAACATTGCCAACCTACCTTCAAATGGTTGGTCTTCTAATCTGCCTTTGGTGCTGCAGCCCAATGGATTCCCCATCACTTCAGAACCTTTGCACCATCAACACAGCATCAAATTCCCTTTGATTTAAACAATAGCCCACCTTGCTTGGATATTCACTGATCCTCTTAACATTTCTATGAAGGGGGAATCTTTATCCTTGCATATCATGCAATTGGTTACCACTTCTCACATTTCTGTTACTCCCCATACAGAACCTTCAGCTTACTGGGAAAATTTTGATATTGATGAAGACCCTGAAGAAATAGAAACGTTGTTGGAGATATTTCCTGCTGATTAAAATTCTTTTCTAGATGTTTTTTCCAAGGTTAAAGCAGATAAAATTCCCCCCCACTTCTCTTAAAATCACAAAATCAAACTGGAAGGACCTCTACCTATAGTTGGGCCAGTCTATTCTCTATCTCAAAGTTAAAATTCAACCCTACAAGCCTACATAGCAGATAATTTACAGAAAGTTTTCATCCATTCAATAACTTCAAGCACTGGAGAAACTTTTCTCTCTTTAAAGAAGAAGGACAGGAGTTTACAATTATGTTTTGATCATCACAAACTTAAAGCTGTTACCTGGAAGAACCAATACCCCCTTGCTCCAATGAATTTCTTAATGAATGTCTTTTCAGGTTCTTCTATCATCTCCAAAATGAACCTCACAGGTTCTTAAAATCTTTTGAAAATCAAGGATTCAAATTTCAGTTTGGAACCCATGAATACTTGGTTTTGCCTTTTGGCCTGACTAATGCCCAAGCTTCTTTCCAAAAAATTATCAATGATATCCTTGATGATCTCCTCAAAATTTATGTGGTTATTTAACTGGATGATGATCTCCTTATTTTCTCTAAGAATTTTCAGGAACAAATTTACCATGTGTGTGAATTACTCACCAGAATTAGAAAGCACAAGCTCTATTCTAAGGACTCCAAATGAAAATTCCATGCAACTTCTGTGGACTAAAATGGATGTGTTATCTCAGGGGAAGGTATCTTCATGGACAACAAGCAATTTAAGAAAATCCTCTCCTGGCCAGTTCCTCAAAACAAAATGGCCTTGTAGTCTTTTCTTGGGTTTTATTACTTCTTTTGCAGGTTTATCAAGAAATAATCACTGTGGAAAAAAACTGCTGCACCTGCCTGCAAGTGTATATAGCACCTGGGATGGTGAGTGAAACCTATTTTTACTTTGTTGGGGTTTTGGAGTCAAACATCAAATGGATTTCTGGATGGTCTCAGAATATTTCTGCAAAATATTTATTGCATGCATGAATTGAATTGAAAATTCTTAAATACCAGGAATAATTGGGAATTTATGTATTACTTCATTTTTTTACAAATTTCAAGAAATTTGGTTCCAACCTGTTTTGCATAAAATATTTACTGTATTTTTATCAAGTTTCATAACTACATGTTATGAATTTAATTGAAAAAAAAGGAAATTTCATTCTTATTTATGGACTAAAGTTTTTGTTTTTGATATATTCTTCAAGAATAAATTTCATCCCATTGGCTGTACTAATCTTATTTTTGAGAAGTAAAAATTTGTAACATTATATTTAAAAAATTTCAGAAAAAATGGACTGGATGCCTTCAGATCCATAAATCAAATTTGTAAACAAATCAAAACTATGATTAATAGGGTGTATAAAATTTTTAAAAACCGCCATTAGAAACCTGCCATTCTTTTTGATCAAACCCTCCATTTTTAATGGCAGGTTTCTGAAATACACATCCCCCCTAACTGGTGTATTTCAAAATTGCGGGTTTCACAAAAATGGCGGGTTTCAAACGTAAAAACCACCATTTAATCCACACACTATCCATGGCATTCAAAAAACCCATCCACACCTCCAACTCATCAAATCCATACACTTTACACACATCTCATCTCCATTGCTTCACATCTCCATCACTTCACGTCTCCATTGCTTCAAATATCCATCACTCCTCATCTACATTGCTTGAAATTTCCATTGCTTCATATCTCCATTGCTTCAAATCTCCATTGCTTCACACACATCCCATCATCATCAGATCACCATCTTTCTCAATGTGTCCAATCAAACTTCCCCGCAGCAAGTTGAAAATGCAAAAAATCTGACTGAACTTTTTTTATTATTTGACTTGGATTCAGACTCAAATTTGGAATCAACTTGGTTAGCTTTGAATTCTCTATTGTAAAAGCAATACATGGTTCCCCAAAGACACATTCTCCACAAACCTATGTATGAAAGGCAAAAGCTTCCCCTACTGCCCAACTTAAACTTACAGCAACTGTTCCAAACTTTATTGCCTTCTTTCATGAAACTTTTGGAGACAATTGAAGACCACCACATCTTCCAGAACAATTCTTTGAATACTCAATGCAATCCAACTATCCAACCAGCTGTTGCTCTTTATAGATTGGGATCAAATGGTAATGGAGCAGGAATTAATTGATTAGAAAATCTATTCTTCTTCAGTTATGGATCCATTGAATTATACACCAAAAGAGTCATGATTTCTATCCTATCTTTGCGTTTCTCTTCCCTTTGTTGGAAAACCAAAGAAGACTGCAAGGAGATATCTCAAGTAATGGAGACTGAAGGCTTTCATGGTTGCATTGGTTTTGTTTATGTGAACACTATCCCCTTGAGTCAAAAACCCAAGCTAGATGGCAACCATTATTTTGATCAGAAAAAAATGCAATGAATTCATTTCCTTTCAAAAGACTTTGAGAATACACTGACCAAATTTGTTTTATTGGTTTTTATAGATACTCTGTGGCACTACAACTTGTTTGTGATAACAACAAGAAGTTCATATCCCTCCATGGTGTCCTTCCATGTTCTTTTCATGATTCATATGTTTTTAACTGGATGCAGATTTCCCAAAAACCAGATAACTACTTTGACCAAGATCAATACCTTCTGGCCAATTCAGCTTATTCTAGTGGAAAATATTTGGTTCTGGAATACAGCAATGTTTCAAACAATGATCAAGCAAGAACTGATTTCAACTATCATCTTGCCCAATCATGTTTGAGAATGCCATAGGAATCCTGAAAGGAAGATGGGAAAGCTTATAGGAGATTCAAAACTAGCTCCAATCTTCCAAGGACATGAAGTTCCTCATTGACTGGATTATCATTTGTGTAATCCTTCACAACCTTCTTTCCAACTGATAAGTATGTGGTTGAATTTTGATGTGACTTAGAACCAGCATTGGCTGAATAAAGAAGGAAAAAAGAAAAACCTGAGAAATGATGAATCAGAAGAATAGAAAAAGAAAAGGATAGATCAGATTCCTACAGCTTGGCTGGAGATGAATGTTAAGAGTGGCTGCTAGATTGATGCTAGAAGAAATTTGTGGAGCGGGACAGAAGTTGGTGAAATGGAGGCAGATGGGATAAAGATCACGAGAAGATAGACTGAATGAATCAGGAATCAGATTAGGAGAAAATTCAGGAAATTTCAGAAGGTGACATCTTACCAGGCAAGGGCTATTTGAGGTCAGTTGAAATGAGACTTGGAAGATTGAGTATTGAATAGAACAAAGGAACAAGAAAGAATAAGCAAAGTAATAAGAAAAGAATAAAAGATTTATGAGAAAAGAAAAGAGATAGAAAAGATGTACAAGAAAAGAAAAGAGATTGAGAGCGTGCAAGCCTGTTGCAGATGAGAGTTGCGGACAAGTGAGAGTGCGTGGAGAGAGCACCAAGCAGGGCACCCAGTGGTGCGGATAGATGAAGAATAGCGTAGGTGAGTGGAATCAGAGACAGAATCTTAACACCAACATCAAAGATGAATGGGACAAAATATTGGAAGAAGATATTCCTTATCCTCCTAAAGTTATCCCAGCCTTGTCTTCTGACTCATCTTTGGCCATGAGAGAGTAGATTCTACCCCTCACACTTGCTCACTTTGATGAGTAGAATTGGCTTTTCAAATAGGTAAAAAAAAAAATCAAAGAATTTTTTTTTGTCTTGGTTGTTTAACCAAGAATCCTAGGCTGAATACAATTTTTTTTTTGGTGGACTTAGACAAAAACCAAAACTTCAAAACCACCTCACCCCACCAAACCACAGGTCCACCTTCACCAGTACACTTCCTCCTCCTCACCCACACTCACCACCTCACCCATAACCACCACCTCCCCATCACCTCCACCTCACCATCACCTTCACCTCACTAACCACCTCCAACTCACCTCACCTCAACTCACTAACTGCTTCCCCTCCTCCTAACCCTGGTAAGCCCCCTCCCCCTCTTTCTCTTCCTGCCCCTCACCAGTGTAAGACTCCAAATGTTGCTAGGCTGTGGCAGTTCTGTCAAGGGGAAAGTTGTTGTTTAGGCTTCCCTCCTGAGTGTTACAAAAATATTTAAATTTAACCAAGATCAAGGTTCAGAACCTGGAAAATGAGGAATCAAGTAGTAAAGGATAAAGATGATAGTAGTTTGGTAGCGATGGAACAGCACTATCTGAGCCAAGATTATGTAAGAAAAACTTGGACAAAAGAAGCTAAAGTTTGTTTAAAGTTCAAAGAACAAAGCTGTTGCATGTAAACAACACCCCCAAGCTAATAACCCGGGTCTTCAGCAGAAGATTGGGGATGATCAACGCAAACCAAACCAACCTCTGGGTTCTCAATGAACCTGCCCAACTCTACGCAATCAAGCGCTTGAAGGGTACCAGATAACTGAGGGTGGCTGTACAAGACAAATCACTATGTTTAAGAAGCTCTAAAAGCAAACAGTACCTGATTTGAAGCAAGGATAACCTCAAAAATTCTCAAGGAACTCAAGTGTAGGCTGGAAGAATGCAACTACAAAAAAATAAGGGAGGTATAACATTCCAGGTCTTAAGCTCAATAAGACCTCTTCAATCAATTTTGGTTGGCTCCAGAAAGATGATCAAGGAGGTATCAAGACCAGTATGGTCAGAGAAAGGGATCAAGGAGTGGTATAACACACTCAAGAATTCCAACAGACAGAATTCTCTTCAACCGGAAAGGCTATTGGTTGGTGATAAGGATCAGGCCACAGAGGGGCAAATACTAAGGATCAATGGATCAGGGGGAAATCATAGATATACCCAGGATGAGGATGAGGATCAGATTTCAATGATAAGGGGGGGGACATATGCAAAAACTCCAATGGATGATTTGGAAAAAGGTAGGGGAGAGCCCCTCATTTTATAGGCCATGGGTCCTTATAGACTATTTACAAATGATGACACAGATAGAGCAGAAAAACAACAATTTTTTTTTTTTTTTTTTAGAAAAAAATAGGCATGAGAAAAAAGCAACAATGAAACTGATGGGAAAAAACAAACAACAAAAAAACAATTGAAATAATTAAAAAATCTTGGACGGCAGGAATGGAGAGACACCAGCCCTTTCCAATAATAGGCACAGGCAGGAGACCCACAGGCAAAGGATTTCACAGACAGACTGACGGGCCTGCGGTTGGTTGCGCAAAAGGGGCCGGAGGAGAGCAATTGGGTCAGATGATTGGACGGCTGCTGGAGGCAGTCAAGATGGACGTGGTAGCGGGGGGTGATGATTGAACAAGGAAGCTTGGCAAGATTGTTGGTCCATTGGTTGGATGACCGGCCAAGGTGGGAGATTGGGGTGCAAGAGGGCCAGAATGGTTGTGGGAAAAACCAATTGAGTCAGCAGAGGGAGGTTGTTCCCGTGACCAACCTTGCGCGGGTGACCAAACAGGATGATGGGGGTGAGGGATGTGAATGAATGATGAGCAAGATGAGATGAGTCAACAGCTTCAAAAGGCGTTAGGAGGGATGAATGAGCTGGGAAGGTTGATCTGATTGTCCTTGTTGGAAAGGTTGGAGAATCAATTGATGGCCTCATGGTGATGATCCAAATCTTGGTCTTGGTCATCCAATGATGTATGAGACTTGGTTGCAAAATTGTCATTGGGATTGTATTTGGGGTTGTGATGGTAAGGATGGTTGGGATGGGAGAGATAACTTGTGGAGAAGCTTGATTCATGGAAGCTGTTGGGGAGATTATCACCCACAAAGATTTTACTATGCCAATAACTCTGGACAAGGTTGAAGGAGGAAGCAATGAGACTTTGATAACCAGTTGAATGATCTAAGGGATTGACTGGGGGGCTAGGATGAGAGAAAAATCTAGGAGGGGTGGTAGATTGGGCTTTCATGGAGGAAGGGGAGGGGGGAGTGAGCGGAGGAGGAAGAGAGAAGGCGGATGAGGATGGAGAGTAGGAGACTTGGTTAGGGTTTCCGGAACAATGAGAGGTGGTGATTAAGCTCGGGGTGTTGTCCTGGTTGTCTTTTGGACAATCGGGATGGGATGACCAAAAAGGGGATTGAGGAAAGCCAATGGGGGGTGCCAGTGTTGGATAGAAGCCCGCAAGCCAAGCCAGTCTTCATCCATGTGTTTGCCAAAAGGGTGGATAGCAGCGTGAAGCAAGGGCAAATTGAGCATAGGACCAGGCGCTAGGCACCCAAGAGCTGATCCTAGACAACTAGGAGAGTGGGAGCTGGAAGTTTGGGAACTGGATATGGAAATCATTCCAGATAAAAAAGTTTTTTTTTTTTTTTGGATCTAAATGGAGGCCATAGAGAAGTTCATAAAAATTTTCCTTTTTCCGTACTGGTCCAGAGGTGTCCCAGATTGGGAACCACATCTCTCCTCAACTTAAAGACTGTCCCTTGTCTGCATCTGATTATCTTTGATGATGTATATAAAATAAGAAACTGAGGAATTGAAACAGGAAAAGGCCTGTTCAATCTTGAGGGTGATTGAAAAGGGAGCTTGATCCATCCAAAGAAAATTCCCTGGAAGTGGCTGAGATAAAAGAATGAAGAAGGCGTTCCAGGTACTCACATATGTGGCATATAATAGAATTTGAAGATTGATTGCACTAGAAACTGGAAACTGAGGAGGGTAGGAAGAATCAATAGCCTATTCATGTGAGATAAGGAAGCATATGAGTACCAACATCAGGCTTTGAGGATCATGACATTGGTGGACATGAGGACTATAGGAGCATCAAGAGCGTAGGATGAGATGAGACTGAGTAAGGAAGAGCAGCCTTTGTAAGTCAAGGTCACAATCAATGAGTAAGATGAAAGAGGGATAAGTTAAAATCTCACCGGGCACACGGATCATGAATGAGGGTGAAAGTTGATAACAAAGAAAGGAAGAAGAGAGTTGGAGAAACAGAGGTAAATGAAAGAACAAAAGTAGTCAAGGTAGGAGGGACTCAGAGTGGTGAGTATTATCCTGAAGTGATCGTAGAAGTGATTGGCTGAGAGTTGTTGAGAGTGGTTGAGGTTGAGAGGGATTGAGGTTGAGAGATTGAAGGTCTGTCTCGTCTTCCTCCCTGTGTGAGACTCAGGAGAAGGAGACTACCCATGAGAAGAGGTTGTACTCTCAAATTAGAGTGTCCGCATCCGCATGGATTTGATCTATGCGTGGACTCCCAAAACTACTCTGCCATTAAAAGCTTGACACTCCTCCATGCACGGTGAGATGAGAGAAATCAGAGAACTAAACAAGAGACACCTAGTACCCTTATGGCAAGAAAAAGAAATGGGAAAGCAAGGGGATACTTTGTGCTGAAGCAGCCTTGGTTAATGAATCTGCAATCATCATTGAGGATTTCACAAGCGTCAGTTCAATATTGTTGGCCTTGAGCTCATCTCTCATTCCTTTTGTTTTTAAATCTAGTTGCCTGGTCTTTAAGTTCAAACCAAATTTCCTGATTTTGTCATCTAAACCGCTGTTGTCTATATTCATTGAAATGGATTTGATGGATTTCTTGAAGATATCAAGTAGGAGAGCTTTGATCCACGTGGCTTTGTGGTATGAGTCAACTAGAGCGTTGAGCTCCATGTCAGTGGATGACCAGGTTATGTTTTGTTGCTTGCAACTATTCCATGAGACAAGGCTTCCGAAAACCATGCATAGGTATCCTGTTTGAGATTTGCGGGTGTTTGGATCATCTTCCCACGATGCGTCCGAGTATACTTGTAAGGGATCAGATTTGGGTAGGCAGGTTAGCTGTAGACATTGATTCCTGTTTTTCTTCAAATACTTCCATGTTTTCTTCAGCTTGTTCCAATGAGTGATTCCTGGTTTGGTGTTGAACCTTGCAAGACTTGATACCGCAAAACTGATATCTGGTCAAGTGTAACAGGCAATGTGAGTTAGCATTCCAATTGCCAAACAATAATTTATATTGAGCTCCTTAAATGCTTCATGTTCTTCATCTGTCGCGGGTTTGAGCTGTAGGTTCTGTGTGAGTGGTGTGTTTGTATCCCTGCAGTTGCATAGCCCCAATTCTTCTAGGCCGTGTTGGATGTGATTGGGTTGGCTTAGTAGTATTTGATCCTGTTCCACCTGTATTCTCATGCCCAGTAATGTATCTGGATTTCTGCTTTCAGACCCATTGAATTTGTTAAGGAATTTTTGTTCAAAGTCCTGTCCATCTCCGACCAAGATCAGATCATCCACATGAAAGAAGAGTCTCAATCGTCCATCTTTAGATAGATATAGACATGGATCACATACTGATTCTTGGAATCCAATTTCTTTGAACCATGCCGTGAGAGTTTTGTACCAATTTTTAGGGGCTTGTTTCAGGCCGTACAGTGATTTCTTGAGTTTGAGGAATCAAGATTTTCTATTTGAACCCTTTGGCGTCTGGATAATTACCTCATTTTCTATTTTTGAGTGCAGGAATGCGCTCTTAACATCAAATTGTCAAACTTTTTGTTTTGACTTTAGTGCATATACGAGTAGCATTCGGAGAGAAGATGGTTTACCTGTTGGGGCAAAGGTCTTGAAATAGTCTAGTACTTCTATTTGGTTGAACCCTTGAACACACAGCCTAGCCTTGTACTTGATGGGGTCTCCATGGCAGTTTTCTTTGAGTTTGTATGTCCACACCGTCCGTAGGGGGTTTGTTGGTTCCGGTCCATCATAGTCTTCCAAGACTCCCAATGACTCTATCAAGCCTAGTTCTGTGTCCATGGCTTTGATCAATCTTTCACCTTCCTCGCATTTTGTAGCTTCCTTGTAGCTTCTTGGTTCATAATAGTGAAAAAATCTGTGTCTTTGCGGAGCCCGTAATGACAAGCGTTCTCTGAGTGTCCTAGAAGGTTGAGTCAGTTGTGCCGTTTCCATTCGAGGGTTTGGATGTTTGATCTGTCTGATCAATGGTTTGTAGATGAGGGGATTTGTTGGATGCAGGGACTTATGTCCTCCGACGATGCCAAGTCTGCGTTAAAATTATCTTCTGATTCTGTCGATGATGATTCTTCGACTGACTCTCTGTATTCTGTGTACACAGGGTTATTTGTGATGGGAGTGGGATTGTGTGGTTGTTTGCCATGCAAGTCCTCTTCTTCCTCTTTGGCATTGTTGTTGAATACTTTTTCCTCTGAGAGAAGAAGATTTGACTGTTGAGGGTTTTTCATCTTGAGGAACTTGACGTGCTTGGTGTGTATGATAGAATTGAATTTGGTCAGAACAAAATAAGAGCAAAGAGTGGGATTGAAGCCTACAAGGGTTCCTTCTTCTCCTTTTTCCTTAAACTTTTGACCTTTCTCTCGTCTCGACAGAAGAAAGACGCCCAGATTTCTGATTGGTTTCAAGAAACTTGAGGGTAATTTGTACCCATGAATTCTTTCCCACGGCGATTCTTCATGACCGTCCCTGCAGATCTGATTTAGCATAAGAGAGCTTGCCTTAATCACCTTGTGCCACAGATTTGCGGGTAACTGAGCCTCCTTGAGCATAGTTCTAGTCAATTCTATTATGGTCCTGTTGGCCCTTTCCGCTCTTCCGTTATATTCTGGGTGATAGGTTTCAGATGTGATTTGACGTATATGCCTGTCTTCGTAGAAGATCTTGAGTTTTTGATTGAGGAATTCGGAACCGCCGTCTGAACATACTTCAGTTGGATAATATCCTCTTTTCCTATACTCTTTTTCTATCAAATCTATTAGGATGTCTGGCGTCTTGTCCTTTGATCCCATTGGAAAGGCTCCAATATATCCGGATGCATTGTTGAACAGAGTTAGGATGTATTGGTGCCCGCCCTTTGATTGCGGCTTGAGAGGTCCTATGAGATCTAGGTTGATTCTCTCAAAGACTTTGCTCACCGGCTTCGAAGTTTCCTTGAATGAGTTTTTTGTGATTTTGCTTTTGATGCAGTGTATGCATTCAAATTTCTTCTTGACCTCAGCTGGGATATGCTTGGTGATCTTCTCAAGCCTAGTGATCGAAGCGTGTCCGTGGTTTTGATGAATCTCCATTAGTTCATCTTCAAATGTGTAGGTCAAGTTTGCTAATTTCAGGTTTGATCGATTGAACTTGGGAGTTTCTAGCGTATAGAGATTGTCAACTATTTTTCCGCTAAACAGTTTTGATTGTTCCTCGTAACATGGAAGTTATCCTTCTCTACCTTTAGTTTGAATCCAGCCTGGTTGAGGGCGCCAGCACTCAGAAGATTTATGGTTAGAATCGGTACGTAGTATACATTTGACAGTTCAAGCGTGAAGTTGTCCCAGTTGAAAACAGCCGTTCCTTTCCCTTTTATTTCTAGCTCGGATCCTTTCTTTCTGGTTTTGATGTTGTCTTCTACGGAGGGCGACATGTCTTTGAAGTATTGGCTGTCGTTTACCATGTGTAGAGATGATCTGCTGTTGAGTATGAATTTGGATTTTGGGTCCCCATGGTTGATCCATGTAGTGAGTAGTGCAAGATAATGTGCTGAAGCGGTCGTCTTATTCTTCCGTGCCTTCCATTTTGTTTGATCCTCTCTCCACCACTCTGGGGCCAGTTCGGGGTGTAAGTTCCAGCATTTGTTGGCTGTGTGTACTTTATCCTGTTTAGGGTTGTGCCACCCTTTGGTGCATCTTTGTCTCTCTCCATTTGTAGATGTTCCAGTCAAGGATTTGGTGTTTGTAAGCACAATCTCAGATCTATCTGTTGGATTGTCTCAAGGATCTTGGGCTTTTGATTCATTGTTCAGTTGCGTGAGATGGTTGAGTACGTATTCGACCAAAAGTTCCTTGTCCATGTGCATAATTTGTCTCTTGAAGTCCTTCATATTATCAGGAAATTTGAAGAGAATAAGATATGCAAGTATGTTTTTTGGTAGTGTAATACCTACTTCTAGCATTTTCTTTAGGCATATCTTGACTCTGGTTATGAATTCTTCAATTTCGTCCGGTTTAAATTTTATATAGAGGAAGTTGTTGAATATCCTTGCCCTATTCAATGCTTGGGAAGACGCGTATTTCTCTATAATAGCCTTCCATAGTAGTTTGGCGGAGTTTTTATTTGATGGTGTTACAATGTTGTCGTGCGTTGATGGTTCCAGTCAAGAGATAATAAGGAGTTTGATCTCATCATTCACGTCACCTTCAAGAGTAGAGAAATCGTCGTTTAGGGCCTTTGCGCATCCTTGTACGTCCAGTATAGCATCCATTTTGTCTTTCCAGACGCCGTAATTGTCCTCGCTTAGCCTCGGAATTGTATCCAGAGCGGTTTTCAGCATGGCTTGACAAAATCCTTCTGAGGCCGCCATTTTCCAGTTCCTTTTGTAGAATTGAGAGAGACTTTCCTTTCTGCTTTTAACCGTAATAGAATTAGAAGATTGATTTCACTAGAAACTGGAAACTGATGAGGGTAGGAAGAATCAATAGCCTATTCATGTGAGATAAGGAAGCATATGAGTACCAAAATCAGGCTTTGAGGATCATGACATTGGTGGACATGAGGACTATAGGAGCATCGAGAGCATAGGATGAGATGAGACTGAGTAAGGAAGAGCAGCCTTTGTAAGTCAAGGTCACAATCAATGAGTAAGATGAAAGTAGGATAAGTTGAAATCTCACTGGGCACACGGATCATGAATGAGGGTGAAAGTTGATAACAAAGAAAGGAAGAAGAGAGTTGGAGAAACAGAGGTAAATGAAAGAACAAAAGTAGTCAAGGTAGGAGGGACTCAGAGTGGTGAGTATTATCCTGAAGTGATTGTAGAAGTGATTGGCTGAGAGTTGTTGAGAGTGGTTGAGGTTGAGAGGGATTGAGGTTGAGAGATTGAAGGTCTGTCTTGTCTTCCTCCCTGTGTGAGACTCAGGAGAAGGAGACTACCCGTGAGAAGAGGTTGTACTCTCAAATTAGAGTTTCCGCATCCGCATGGATTTGATCTATGCATGGACTTCCAAAACTACTCTACCATTAAAAGCTTAACAGCATACAGTAGAGTTTCACAACAAAATGCAGCAGATGACCCCTGGTGGTGCAAAATTGGGAGGACTTACTTCTAGAACAAGTTGCCTCCACAACAATGAGATTTCTTGACCTGATCATCAGAGAACCTTCTGGCCATCTGAGTAACATTCAGCTCCTCCAAAAAATATGATCCACCTCTGACTTGACAGACCACTTGATAAGGACCATTCCAGCGGTTAGATACAAGCTTTCATCACTGAGTTTCCAAGGATTGATTATAAGCTAAGACTAGATCCCCAGGATTCAAGGGATCCCTGATTTGATTTGAGTGCTTATCCCCGCAATACTGGACTGATTTTTCTCTTGACTCCATCATCTTCTGATAAGCTCTGTCACAAACATCTTCACTTTGCTCCATTTGCTTGGATCTGGCAACTAATAGATCAGTGGGGGGAGAAACATTTTCCCAAGAAATACCTAAGAAAGATTCCATTTCTAGATCAAGAGGAAAGACAGCCCTTTTTCCAAAGATAATTTCATAAGGTGAGTAGCCAGTGGTTTTTTTATTTGAAATTCAATTGGAGAAGAGGACCAGAGGAAGAAATTTTCAACAATTCTTTCCACTTTCACCAGCCAGCTTGACAAGGGCAGCCTTCAAAGGAGCATGGCCTCTTTCCACCATGCCTTGACCTTCAGGATAATAGGGATAGTCACCCTATGTTGACCAGGAAGTGATTGGATCATTTCAGCCAGTTTGCCGCCCAACTCACAGCCACCATCAGTTGAATAAGATTGAGCCAAGCCACAAAGCATTGTCCAAGTCTCATAGAGGAAGGCTGCTACTGATTCAGAGCTGAGGTTCTTAAGGGATTTTGCTTCAACCCATCCAGAAAAATCGTTTCTAGCTACTATGAGGTACTTATCTCCACCAGCCTTAATATGAACCACATCTATAGCAATCCTTCAAAAGACTGTGGACTCTCCAGTGGGATAAAAAATTTCTGCTGGGCGCCTAAGATCACGTTTCTGACATACTCCACAACTCTTGCACCATTGAGAGACTGATTTCTTCAAGGATGGCCACCAGAATTTTTTGGATATTCAACAATAAGTTTTGGTTTCTCCACAATGACAAAGGCCTTAATGGAGACTTTCATGGATCAAATCTTTTTTAGAAGGGATGGTGACAACAATAAGAGCACAATGGTTGCCTCTTTTCATAAGCCTAGTACCTTGGACAAAGAAATTGGAGTACTTCCTTTTGAGTGATAGAAAATATTTAGCAGAGAGATCAGGAGGCCCTTGAGGAATGGAGAGATACTGCTCTCATTTAAGCCAGAAGCCTTGTTGGAAGCCAGAATAATCTTGAGAGGAAAAGGTGAAGACAGGAAAAATTAAGGGTTCCTCCTCATCAAAATCCACTCCAACATCCAATTCTTCATTTCCAAGAGGGCGTTGAGATAAACCATCAGGCATGATGAAAGATTTTCCAGGCCTATGAACAATATCAAAAGAGAACAACTGGATGAAAGCCACCCAACAAGTCATTGGAGCATTTAGGAGACTGGGGGCATTGATCATTTTGATAATGGATCTAGCATTGACTTTTAACTTCAAGTGTTGACCCCAGAGAACAGTTTGGAGCTTCTTCAACATTTGGGCCACACCAAAAAGTTCCAGTTTTGGCTGGGAGTACCTGGATTCCACCTCTGAAAAAAGAAGAGATTCATACAGAGCAGGACGGTCCAAACCATTTTCATCTTCCTGAGTAAGGACAGCTCCAACAGATTGATAACTAGAGTCCACAGCCAGCTTGATCTTGTCAGCCCTAGGTCCATAAGTGATCTTCTTCAAGACAATGTCTTTTCCAACAATTTTTTTGAGCATCTGAAATAATTCTTCACAAGCTTGGGTCCAAAACCATTCAGCATCCTTCCTGGTCAAGCAATGCAAGGGAATGCAAATTTTGGATAGAGAAGGGATAAAGATCCAAACATAGATCAAAACACCTAAGAAACCTCTGACTTCAGTTGGATTGATGGGAGTAGGCCAAGAGAGAATTTTGTTGACTTTGGATGGAGCCATCCTTCTTCCTTCCTTGCCGAACACATGACAAACAATTTCCAAAGCAGGGACACAGGCAGCCAATTTGGATCCAGAGACAGTGAGACCAGAATCCTTGATTCAAAACAGGATCCTTTCCAGAGTGGTTGCATATTGCCAGATAAATAGATGGATTCCTGAATGCCAGGGTAAGAGCTCATTGTTATAATCAGAAACTGGACATTTAATCCCGCCATTGTCAATAAAGATACCAGCATGATCAGGGAGTTCATCCTGGAGGATCCAAACCATCTGAGCCTGATAGACTGCAACCAAATTGGTGGCACCTTGAGGTAATTGATTAAGTTGGAAACAACCAAGGGGAGTATCAAAAGTAGTAAGAGGATGATAAATTGGATGTAAGGATTGTTTGTCATAGCCACCCATAATGTCACCTAGACCATAGCAAGCTCTCCCAGAGAAGGATTTGACAAATTCTTCAGTAGCAGGGGGAATACCAGAGTCTTTATTAGTAACCTTATTTAGAGGCTGGAGATCATGAACTATTCTAAGTTTATCATTACTCTTGAGAACACAGAAAACAGGAATGGAATAGATAGAATTTGATTGTTTATATAAACCGGTTTGGATTTGTTTGCAGACCAACTTGATGAATTTGTCAATTTTAGCAGCAGGGATTGGGATCTTCTTCTTTTGCCAGGGATCATGTTCTACTACAAGGATAATGTAAGGGAGGCCATAGGATTCTTTCAAGAGACCTCTCTCTTCTTCACAGAAAGCAATAGATTTTTCCCTAAGGGCTAAGACATTTTTGATCAAATTCAACTCATCAGGAAGAAGCCATCCAGCTGGACCAAAGTTGACTACTTTCAGATGTTCTTCAGTGAAAAAACCAGAGGGGATGAATGGACCAGTAAGAGATTGAGGTAAACCACAGTGAGGATTGTGGGATAGAGGGGGGCGCATAAGAGGAGGGTTGAGGTTGAGAGGCATTGGTTGGTTGACTGGTTGAACATTTTTTGCAACTGGTTTATACTTGGGGGAAAAAGAGAGGAATCCTTTCTTACTCCAAGAATTGACCAGTGAGACCTGACTACAAAAACTGAGGCCAAGTTCCAACATCTTCCAAGTTCAATGTTCCGCCTTGTCCTTGAAAGGTGCCTTTTCCATAAAAGAGGATCCAAAAGCTAAACCATTTCCCACATGTGTGGAACAGGGTAGAATTTCAAAATGACAGTAGTAGAGGCCCCTGGTGGTGCACAATTGGGAGGACTTACTTCTACCCCACATTGCCTCCACTTAAGACCATCCTCCTTTGTACCAAAACCACCAAGAAAAGAATCAAGATTGGGATCTAGTTTAGACTCATTGCGGAGATTCAAAACCTGAGTAGGGGATAATTGATCAGGCTGAAGGGAAAAAGGAAAAGAAGATACAACAGACCCAGAGAGAGAAGAAATATTTTTGGAATTTTCGGATTTTTTATGTTTTTGAATTTTGATCTTATTTGGATGAGGAAGAGATGATGAGGAAAACAAAAAATATGCCTCTGAGGTTGAAGTTGATCCATAATTTGAAGTCTGAGGCAGAGAGGAACTACAACTATTAGTAGGATCAACTAATCCAATAAAAAATGAGGCTGAGAGGAATGAGAGTTGTCCTTCTGCTTTCCCGTTAGAACCGTTTTGGGAGAATGACCAGGAAAATCTTTTTCCCAACAACCAGAATCCTAGGAAAAAAGAGGAAATTCAATTATTCTCCCATCAGCATCAGGGAGAAGGATTCTCTCCCCAACTTTATCATAAAACATCAGGGTAGCACCACAATCCATTAAGAACTGTTGGCCCAAGATCATAGGACCTTCCAAACAAGTGATCCAGAAGTGACAAGTTCAAAAAATATTTTGACCAATTTGAACAGGAAAATCCTCAGCAATACCAACCAGTTCACATGACTGATTCCCTATACCATAAACCGCAGAATTAAAGCTGACCTTTTGGCTAAGCTTGAGCTTGCAGGCCAGAGCATCTGGGATTAAGTTGAGCTTAGAACCCAAATCCACAAGAAGAGAAACTGTTTTAGCCAATTCACCAAGATAGCAGGGAAGAAATCCAAGAGGGCAGGAATACAAATTGGCATCTGAAGGGGGATCTGTTCCACCAGAGTCCTCCATCAAAGTGCCAGAAGAGACCTTCAATTCGTCCGGACCAATTTCCACACTTCAACAAGAAACCCATTTCTTCATGCCTTCAGCCACAGATGGAGAGATAGACAGCAGTTCAGCCACAGAAAGATCAGGGATTTTTGAGATCAGAAACTTTCTTTAATACTCCTTCCACAGCATTAGGGTAGTCCTTGGAAATTCCCCTCTCAAACCAAACTTTGGGCTGGGTGGAGGGAGGAAGATCAGGTGAGGCAGCTACTGGAAGAGGATCAGAGGATTGAGGGGGTTGACCAGATTGAAGAGGAGGAGAAGGATCAGATTTGTCCTGGAACCTTTCCATGAGTGGTTCCCTTTCTACTTCCATGTCTTCTACATCAAAGGAAGGAGGCTCAGGCAAAGATTGAAGTTTGAAAGGTTTTCAAAGGATTGAAGATTGAACAGGAGGAGAATTGTGAGGTTTGGTTTCCTCATGGCCTTTCCTAGATGGATCAGATTGATAAGCACCAGAGAAGCTGGGAGAAGTTATAGCTGGGGGATACCAAGGTTGAAGAGTGCCACAGGATGATCAAAAATCCAAGAAGACCAGATATGCCTTCTTGGGATTTGGTGGTTGGTAAGAAGCCACCACATGACGGATCAGACAAGAGGATTCAAAAGGGATCAAAGCACCATTAGGAAGAAAGAAATTATTTCCCTTCTGCTCTACTAATTTCTCCTCCTTGTCCTTCTGGAGTTCAGGACATGTACCAGTACCATGGCCTTCTCTATGACAGTGATAGCAGACTAAGGTGGATTTAGGAACAGAATTAGCAGGTTTAGGGGTAGCTAAGAAGGATATTTTCTGATCTATTTTATTCTCAAAGGCCTGAAGTAGCTTAGTAATATCATCTATGGTAGCAGTATCCTTATTGGCCTGAGGGCTTGATTTAGGTCTGCAATTTTCTTCCATCTTGTTCATCATTTCATTGGATTCTTGGAAGGAAGAAGCATGGACTGTTTCAGTGATCCCGTGCTTTTCAAAAGTTAAAGCAGTTTGACCTTTCATGACTTTGTCCACCACGTTCCTAAGGACCAGAAAAACAGGGAGTATCAATTATCCCTAGTAGTGATCATGGATCCAGACTTGAACAATTCATCCCTAATCCTTTCCTGCACTCCTGGCAAAAAAGATTGGAAAAATCAAGCTCAAATTTTGTCCACAGTGTCAATGTGATTGTTGATGATAAGATGAGACTGAATAGGATCCCAACACTTTCTGAAAGACTGATAATCAGAGGCTGAAGAGACACCACCATTGGAGATCAATTGAGAAACCAGAGCATCCAAGTCCTGTAAGGTAAACCTAGCCACATCTATTTTCCCCCAATAAGCCAACATAGCCTCCTTCAAGAGCCTCCATTTATGAGTTTTGAATCCATCAAACAATTCAATCACTAGCATAACTTCATCAAAGAAGATAAACAATTCTAACTGATAAGCCATATCATGTTCACTTGCACCATCCACTTCAGCAGCCATTTCATAGGAGTCCAAAAATCATTCCATTTTTGTTCCATTGAAGCCTAGGTTTTTGTTCTGGGGCTTGATCTTGACCATCTTGGACCAAACTGTGGTGGAGGGAACAGATTCCATTTTGAAGACAGATTTCCTAAGGGGATCAACAAAAAAGCAGAGTTCCAAAGTGGCTTACAAGCATGGCAAGGGTAGAATTTCACAAAAACAAAAAGAATACTGCCCAGATGGTGCACAATTGGGAGGACTTACTTCTGGAACAAGTTGCATCCACAGATTAGATCTGGATGATGACAGAAAAAAGAAAAAAAGAAAAGGATTGGATCTGATTTCAGAGTTGATTCTTCAAGTTGGGACTGTAAATCCCAAGGTTTCTGGTTTGATCCTGGCCCAGGGGACCAAATTAAAGACTCCAAACAGTGCTAGGCTGTGACAGTTCTGTGGAGGGGAAAGGTGCTGTTTAGGCTGCCCTCCTGAGTGTTACAAAAATATTTAAATGTAACCAAGATCAAGGACCAGAACCTGGTAAATGAGGAATCAATTAGTAAAGGATAATGATGATAGTAGTTTGGTAGCAATGGAACAGCACTATCTGAGCCACAATTATGTGGGAAAAACTTGAACAAAAGAAGCTAAAGTTTTTTTAAAGTTCAAAGAACAAAGCTGTTGCATGTAAACAACACCCACAAGCTAATAACTTGGGTTTTTGAAGAAGATTGGGGATGATCAACTCAAACCCAACCAACCTCCAGGTTCTCAATGAACCTGCCCAACTCTCCGCAATCAAGCGCTTGAAGGGTACCAGATAACTGAGGGTGGCTGTACAAGACAAGGCACTATGTTTAAGAAGCTCTAAAAGCAAACAGTAACTGATTTGAAGCAAGGATAACCTCAACACGTCTAAAGGAACTAAAGAGTAGGCTGGAAGAATGCAACTCCAAAAAAAATAAGGGAGGTATAACAATCCAGGTCTTAAGCTTAATAAGACCTCTTCAATCAATTGTGATTGGCTCCAGAAAGATGATCAAGGAGGGATCAAGACCAGTATGGTCAGAGAAAGGGATCAAGGAGTGGTATAACACACTCAAGAATTACAACAGACAGAATTCTCTTGAACTGGCAAGGCTTTTGGTTGGTGATAAGGATTAGGCCACAGAAGGGCAAAGACTAAGGCTCAATGGATCAGGGGGAAATCATAGATATACCCAGGATGGGGATGAGGATCAGATTTCAATGATAAGGGGGGGGACATATGCACAAACTCCCATGGATGATTTGGAAAAAGTTGGGGGAGAGCCCCGCCTTTTATGGACCATGGGTCCCTATAGACTATTTACAAATGATGACACAGATAGGGCCAAAAAAAAAACAATTGGTTTTTTTTTTTTTAGAAAAAAATAGGCATGAGAAAAAAGCAACAGGGAAACTGATGGGAAAAAAACAACAACAAAACAATTGAAATAATTAAAAAATCTTGGATGGCAGGAATGGAGAGACACTAGCCCGTTTCAATAATGGGCACGGGCAGGAGACTGGCGGGCAAAGGATTTCACAGACAGACTGAAAGGCCTGGGGATGGTTGCGCAAAAGCGGCTGGAGGAGAGTGATTGGGTCAGATGATTGGAAGGCTTCTGGAGGAAGTCAAGATGGACGTGGTAGCGGGGGATGATGATTGAAGGAGGAAGTTTGGGAAAGATTGTTGGTCCATTGGTTGGATGACCGGCCAAGGTGGGAGATAGGGGTGCAAGAGGGCAAGACCGGTTGTGGGAAAAACCAATTGAGTCAGCAGAGGGAGGTTGTTCCCGTGACCAACCTTGCGCGGGTGACCAAACAGGATGATGGGGGTGAGGGATGTGAATGAATGATGAGCAAGATGAGATGAGTCAATGGCTTCCAAAGGCGTTAGGAGGGATGAATGAGCTGGGAAGGTTGATCTGATTGTCCTTGTTGGAAAGGTTGGAGAGTCGGTTGATGGCCTCATGGTGATGATCCAAGTCTTGGTCTTGGTCATCCAATGAGGTATGAGACTTGGTTGCAAGATTTTCATTGGGATTTTATTTGGGTTTGGGATGGTAAGGATGGTTGGGATGGGAGAGATAACTTGTGGAGAAGCTTGATTCATGGAAGATGTTGGGGAGATTATCACCCACAAAGATTTGACTATGCCAATAACTCTGGAAAAGGTTGAAAGAGGAAGCAATGACGCTTTTATAACCAGTTGGATGATCCAAGGGACTGACTGGGGGGCTAGGATGAGAGAAAAAACTAGGAGGGGTGGTAGATCGGGCTTTCATGGAGGAAGGGAAGACAGGAGTCAGCGGAGGAGGAAGAGAGAGGGCGGATGATGATGGAGAGTAGGAGACTTGGTTAGGGTTGCTGGAAGAATGAGAGGTAGTGGTTAAGCTTGGGGTGTTGTCCTGGTTGTCTTTTGGACAATTGGGACGGGATGACCAAAAAGGATATTGAGGGAAGCCAATTGGGGGTGCCAGTGGAGGATAGAAGCCTGCAAGCCAAGCCGTTCTTCATCCACGCGTTGGCCAAAAGGGTGGATAGCAGTGCAAAGCAAGGGAAAATTGAGCATAGGACCAGGCGCTTGACACCCAAGAACTTATCCTAGACAACTTGGAGAGTGGGAGCTGGGGAACTGGATATGGGAATCATTCCGGATCAAAAAGTTTTTTTTTTGGATTGCAATGGAGGCTATAGAAAAGTTCATAAAAATTTTAATTTTTCTGTACTGGTCCAGAGGTGTCCCAGATTGGGCACCACACCGGTTTCTTATCCTTTGATCATTCAACCTTTAGGTCTGCCCTGGATCTCCATCAAGGGGAGCCCCTCCTCCTTCTCTCCCTGCCCCTGATCAATTGGCAAGCAATCACCACTTGCCGGTCAACTGGAAACCAATTGATTGCTTGCGGGTTGACTTTCAACAATTGATTTTGCTTTTCAATCAATTCATAAATTGACTGACCGGTGAAGTGCCCCCCCTTCCGCTCCTCCTCCTCCTCCCAGTTCTTGAGAAGTTGACTGACCTTTTTTTTTGGTAGGAAATTAAGGATAATTTTCTTCTCATTTTCTATGTTGGTTGATCATCTGAGTGGTTAATACCAGACTGATGATTTTTTTTTGTTTTTTTGGTAGGAGAATGGCCTTTTTTTGTTATTTTCTATGTTTTTTTATCATCTAAGTGGTTTATACCAGACTAATGACAGTTTTTTTTTGCTTTTTTTGATTCAATGCAATTCAATTGCATATTCCACTGCTTTGAACATCCTTTCTTGATGGACCATTCTTCACCCACCAAACTCAAAATGTACAAAATAATGGATTTTCATCTTGATCCTCACCCAAATCAAAGTATATGGTTGGGAGGTAAAAAGATGGAAGGAGATAGTTTGAAAAACATACAGAGAAGCGGGAAGGAAAGGGCTTTCCAGAGAAGGAGGGCTCAAATGCAGGATTTGGAAATTGCATTGTAAGTGACTGAGGAAACAATTAATGAAAAGGCTGTTTGGTCTTCACGCAAACTACATCCCTTGAACCTTTATCTGTCCATTTTAAAGAAAAGTCAAAAAACAACCCCTGAAGAGTTGCAACAGGCCAAACAGAAGATGAAACCGTTCCATTTCTTCAGCTCTGGAAAAGTATATGTTCAAGATCAATTGTATCATGAGGCTATGGTTGCCATCATCAAATTTATCCCTTTGGAAGAAATCTCTGAGCAAGAGAAGAAGGAAATCAACTCAGTAACAACATTCCTTCACCAATCCAAAAAAGTTGTCAACACTTTTGGTCCCTCAAGATCATGGGGTGGGAAAATGTGGGTGATTGGATGGAAGAAATTGATGGAACCTTCTGAACTATTTGGAAGATATTTGAAGAAAGATGCTTTCAAATCTCCCCCTCAAGAGTATTATTTTTTGAACCTTAGGTATGGAAAGGTCTTTCAAATATTGGGCCAAATGTTCCGAAAATCAGCCAAACTTGCGTTTGATTCCAACCATGAAGCTATGATGGAAAAAAAACATCCCTTCCTTCTCCTCATTGGAATTTGCATCTGGCCTTACTGCTTTTGACTGCGCACCTCACATCAACTTCACCTCAAACTCCTTCTACCAATTGCCCCATATTGACCAAGGTGATGTCTCTGACTATGCCTTCTAACTTGTGGTTCCAACCAAAAAATTGAATCAAAAACTTATTGACAAGAATGATGAATATCAAGTATCCAACAGCCAATTTTTTTTCCCAGAATTCGGTTTTGGGATTGAGTTCAAACAAAAGGGTATTTTGGAAATGGTTTGGGCAGCAAAAAAGTACAGGCACTGTACTTTTCCTGCGGTGGATACTACCACCCATACTAGGATGGTCATGTCCATGCAAATCAATATAAAAAGTCAAAACACTAGCAAGAAATTGGCAAGTGGCAAAATATACCTTATGAAAAAAAATATGAATAAAAATAAAAAATATTTGTTTATTGGTGGTGTTAAAAATACTGTCAAATGTTTTTGCAAAAAAAAAATTTTTTTTTAAAAAAAATTTTCTTTATCAAAGTAAATATATTTACAAAAAAAGCAATTGAGTAATTTCCTTTATTTTATCCACAGTTCTACTCCTACCAATACATGCCATGGCTACCAATAACATATCTTTTTTTTCTGTGGCTGGCCTTTCCCTCTCCTTTTTGAGTTGGTCTTGCTCTTGATCTTTCTCCTTTTCTTCTTTTTGAAACTCCAGCTCAGCCTGTTTAATTTTTAATAAGGATTAATTGACAATTGATCTAACCACAAGACTGAGAACTGAATGTAGAAAACCAGATGAGCATAAAGTCAAAAGAACAGAAATGAAATAAGAGAGAAAGAGGCAAAAGAGAACCAACAGGAACTGGAGACTGCCTAGGATAAGGATGAAATTTGAGGATAATTTGTGAGGAGAGGTTTTGAGGCTGGAAGTCACTAGGTGAAAAGAACAGTTCAGAATGAGAAGTGTGTCAGACAGAGACAACAAATCTCACCAGGCAGTCTTGGGATTTGAGTTTTGAGAGATGATGCCGGTAAGTTCTGAGGTTTGAGTTTGGGATTAGAAAGAAAGAACTAAGAATCAAGAGTAGAATAAATAGCAATAGGAAGGGAATCAAACTTGAAGAGGAGGATGTGAGGTATAGAGTGTTAGGTGATGATTGCTGTTGAGTGAGGAGGTAGATTTATCATGAAGGTTGATCAATCATAATCGTTGACTATTGATGTAGACCATCTCACGTCAAACAGAGTGAGAGTGTTGAGTATGTGAAATTCAATGACAGATGGTCTCTTGTGAGTGACAGATGGTCTCCTGCAAGATCTGAGGCGCGCGGATGACATCCAACTAGTGAAATCCCAACAATTTTCCACTCAGCATCCAACTTGTGTGGATGAGCCAAACTCTCATCTTTCCACTTTTGAAAATCAATAGCCAGTTGACAATCCCACTTCTCCTTTTCAAATTGAAGTTTTTTGGATTCTATTTGTGATTTCACTGTTTTTTGGAGAGGAATAGGAATGAGCTTGATTTTGAACGCAAGTAAAATCAATCAATGAACTTAATTGAAGTTGCTTCTCCATTATCTACTCAAAGAAAGAAAAATTTTAAGTGTTTCTCCACTTTTGACAGCTATTAGGGTTGAGGTTGATGGAATTGGAGGCCTTTTGCTTTCCCTTTGCAGAGGAGGTTTGTGTTGGAAGTTCATTTCTCTCATTTGAAGGGAATGTGGGAGGCCCAATTGGCTTGAGTATTTGATCATTCAGGAACAGATGAGCCTGTTTTTTTACAATCTAAATCAGTCACAATTAACCAGACAGAAGAAAAAAGATCTTGGCTCTTACTTGAGCAGATGATTCAAATGGTGGTGATAGAGGAATAACTTGATCCTTGCTGACCAATTTGTTAAGTTCTTCCACCCCAGGAAGAGAGCAATGTAAAGAAGGAAGTGAGGGGTCCAAGGAAGGGTTTGAATTTTTGATCAATGCTGATTTAGACGTGATTGGAGCTGATTCTGTTGGAATATTCTCCTCCACATCAGATTGGGGCCAATCATAGGTTTCATCAGGATTGTAATTGATAGGCTGAGCATCCCCAGCCAAGTCCTCAGTGTGGACCGAATCAGATTGATGGGCATCAAAAGCGGCTAAAGGGGTGATGTTGGCCTTCTTTACAAAGATTTCATCCATCTGAATATAAAAAGGACAAATGGAGTTCAACTTATCAACCGCCAAGTTGATCCCCTTGGATTTGTCAGAGTTGGTGACACCAAAGCCAGTGGAGATTGACATGGAGTGGGCCTTTTTGTACTTGGCTTGATAATTCTTGAATTTCTCCCTCATCTTTTTGGATGACAGATCCAGCCTACCTTTTGTTTGTTCTTGAGTTCATTGGCCATCAGGAGATAACCATTGACCTTAGAGGATGGATGTTGGCCAAAATGTTTTTCATTGTCCAATCCAAAGCAAGAATTGTAGTTGGATGGAATTTTGAGCCAGTTTAACAGGATGATGTGATCAGCTCTCTTGAGCTGACTTGAGCCTTTGGAAGCTGATGGGGGAGGATTCTTGGATTTTCAGTTCCTCGGGAATGTTTGCTTTGGTTGAGTGGAATTACATGGGGAGTGTTGCTGAGGGTCCATTTAAAAAGATTAAGTGGGATGAAGTGTCTTGAATCAATAAAGCACTGACAGTAAGAATGTCATGAAAGGAGGGATGAAGTGATGAAGCAATGAAGCAATGAGAGGATGGATGTGATAAAAGCAATAAAGTGATGACAGTGATTCATCAAGGTGAGATTGATGAAGTGATGAAGCTCAATAAAGCAATGAGAGTGATAAATTGATAAGGATAGCAATAAAGCAATTAGAGTGATGAAGTGATGAGGATAGAGATAAAGAAATGAGAGTGATGAAGTGATGATGATAGCAATTCAGCAATGAGAGTGATGAAGTGATGACAATAGCAATGAAGCAATGAGAGTGATGAAGTGATGAGGATAGCAATGGAGCAAGGAGAGTGATGAAGTGATGAGGATAGAAATGGACTAATGAGAGTGATGAAGTGTTCCAATAAGGTTGAAGGATGAAACAAGGGGTTATGATTTGGAATGACGCTTGGTTGAGCTGTTGAAAGCCTTTATATAATTTGTTTGAAAAAACCCATTTATTTTCAGGCAACTTTGACACGTCTGATGTGAAATATGTGGGTTTTTTTGATTTTTAATGGCGGGTTTGAAATGGCAGATTTTGCTTGGAACCCGCAATTAAAAATTTTTGGGTTTGCGTAACTTTGATATGCCCTAATAGGGCGTATCAGATTTAAGCAAACGCACCATTTTTTGATGGCAGGTTTCAAACCAAATCCCCCATTTCAAACCCGCCATTCAAAATCAAAAAAACCCACTTATTTCACATTGGAAGTGTCAGAGTTACCCAGAAATAAGTGGGTTTTTTCAAATAAAGTATTCAAAGGCTTCCACCACCTGTCCACATCATCCACCCCTGGCTTCCCACCTCCTTCTAACTCCGACCTCATTGGAAAAAATTTGATTCATTGCTCTTCATCTCTTCATCACTATCTCCATCACTCCATCACTCTCATCACTTTATCGCTTTCATCACATCCAGCAAACTCTCATTGGATCACTTTCCTCATCACTTCATCACTCTCATCACATCCTAACTCTCATTGCTTTATCCCTCTTGTAACTTCATCACTCTCATCTCTTCCTATTCTCTTTGGTTAATCACTCTCATCCTCTCATCACACCATCACTCTCACCACTTAAACACTCTCATAGCCCTTCATCCCTTCATCCCTCTTACAATTTTCAATGGCCCCTCAGCAATCCTCCACCTGGAAGTCCATTAAAAAATCCAATGGAACAAAGCAAACATCCCCGAGGAGCTCAACATCCAACAATCCTCCCCCATCAGCTTCCAAAGGCTCAAGTCAGCTCAAGAGAGCTGATCACATTATCCTGGTAAACTGGCTCAAAATTCCATCCAACTACAATGCTTTCTTTGGATTGGACAATGAAAAAAGTGTTGGCCAACATCCATCCTCTAAGGTCAATGGTTATCTCCTGATAACCAATGAACTCAAGAACAAAACAAAAGGTAGGCTGGATCTTTCATCCAAAAAGATGAGGGAGAAATTCAAGAATTATCAAGCCAAGTACAAAAAGGCCCACTCCATGTCAATCTCCACTGGATTTGGTGTCACCAACTCTGAAAAATCCAAGGGGATCAACTTGGTGGTTGATAAGTTGAACTCCATTTGTCCTTTTTATATTCAGATGGATGAAATCTTTGTAAAGAAGGCCAACATCACCCCTTTAGCCGCTTTTGATGCCCATCAATCTGATTCAGTCCACACTGAGGATTTGGCTGGGGATGCTCAGCCTAGTAATGGTGATCCTGAAGAAACCTTTTCCTTGGAGTGGCCCCCATCTGGTGCCAAGGAGGATATTCAAACACAATCATCTCCAATCACATCTACTTCTGTGTTGATTGGGGAGTCAAAGCCAACCTTGGACCCCTCCCCTCCTTCTTTCAATTGCTCTCTTCCTGGGGTGGAAGAACTGGAGAACTTGGCCAATGAGGAGGATTTCATTCCTGTATCACCATTGCCATCAACATCTGCTCATGTAAGGAACCAAGTTCTTTTCTTTTCTGTCCAGTTAATCCTGAATGATTTAGATTCAAAAGAAACTCACTCATTCATTCCTGAATGGCCAAAAGCTCAAGCCTATGGGGCCTCCAAAATCCCCTTCAAATGAGAGCAATGATGTTCACACACAAACCCCCTCTGCAAAGGGAAAGCAAAAGGCCTCCAATTAAATCAATATCAACCCCAATAGCATTCAAAACAGGAGAAACACTTCAAATTTTTTTTGCTATTAGGAGATCATGGAGAAATGTGATTCAAGTAAGCCCATTGGATTCTCCTTGCTGTCAAAATCTATCTCATTCCTATTCCCCTCTGAAAAATGGTGAAATTGCCAATTGAATCTGAAAAACTTCAGTTTGAAAAGGAGAAGTGCAATTGTCAACTGGCTATTGGTTTTAAAAAGCAGAAAGACAAGAGTTTGGCTCATCAGCATAAATGGGATGCTGAGTAGAAGTTGAAACAGGCTGAGCTAGAAATTCAAAAACAGGAAAAGGAGAAGGATCAACAGCAAGCCCAACTGCAAATGGAGAGGGAACAACTTACAAAAGAAAAAAAGGATAAGTGGTCAGTAGCCATGGCATGCATTGGCAGAAGTATAACAGTAGATGAATGAAAGAAGATTACTCAAATTACGGGCTTTTAAATATATTTGCTTTGATGAAAAACCTAAAAAGAAAGAAAAAATCATTTTTGATTACAGCAATGCTTAAGACTCTTTTTAACCCCACCAATAAAAAAATATTTTTTCTTTGTATTTATATTTTTTTTCCTGGAGTATACTTTCCCATTCCCCAAGTCTCTGCAGGTGTTTCTAGTTGTTTTGTTGATTTTCATTGACATTTCCATTCTTGTATGAGTGGCAGTCTCCACAGCAGGAAATGTACAGTGCTTGTACTTATTTGCTTCCCAAACCATTTTCACTACACCGTTTTGCTTGAAATCAATTCCAAACCCCAGGTCAGGAAAAATAAAATGGCCATCTGATACTCCATAATTGTCTGTAGTCTCAATAAGTCTTCCATTAGATTTCTTGGTTTGAGCTGCGAGTAAAAAGGAATACTAAGAGATGTCAACTTTTTCAATGTGAGGTGAGTTTTAAAAATAGTTGGATGTGCAGGTGACATGTGGAGAGCATTCAAAGGGAGTAGGCCCAGAACCAAATTCAAGTGATGAGAAGGAGGGGATGCAATTGTCCTTCATTATTCTTCAGTTTCATTCAAAGGGAAGTCTGGCCAAATTGCAAAATGTTTTCTATAAAATTTGAGAGACTTTTTCTGCTTTAAGATTGAGAAAAGCATACGCTTGAGGGAAAGATTGAATAGATGATTTCTTCAAATAGCTTCCAAATAACTCAAAGGGGTCCATTGATTTTTGCCATCCAATTGCCCACATTTTTCCACCCCAAGATCTTGAGGGACCAACGGTGTTGAATAATCTTTTTGACTGGTGAAGGAAATTTGTCATAAAGTTGATGTCCTTCTTGTCTTGATCAGAAAGTTTATCCAATGGGACAAATTCAATTATTGCCACAAGACTTTTTTGATTGGACTTATTGAGAACAATTAATTTTCCACAGTAGAAGAAATGGAATTGCTTGATTGTCTGCTTGGCAAGTTTTATCAAAAAAAAAAGTAAGTTACATCATCAAAACCAAAAGAAAAAGAAAAAGAAAAACAATCGGGGCAAACCAATTGAGTTGGGCCTTGGGTCAGGCCTTGGGTTGGCCCAAGTCAGAAATGGGAGATAGGTGCCTGGTGGCGGAGGGGGGGGGGGCGCTGGGTGTTGTTTGGCAGCTGAACAAGGGAGGGAGGGGGGGCAGCCGCCACTGGGTGTCTGTCTGCAGCCAAAAAAAGGGTGGGGGGGGCCAGCGGCTGCTGGGTGTCATTTGGCGGATGAAAAAGTGAGGGAGGGGGGGAAGCGGCCGCTGGGTGTTGGTTGGTGGCCGGAAAAGGCAGGGTGGGGGCTGGCAGCCCCTGGGTGTTGGTTGGCAGCCAAAACAAGGGTGGGGGGGGCCAGCAGCCGCTGGGTCTTGGTTGGAAGCCAAACAAGGGAGGGTGGGGCCGGCGGCCAAAAAAGAGGTTGGGGGGGCCGGCGGCTGCTGGGTTTTGATTGGTGGCCAAACAAGGGAGGGTGGGGGCCGGCGGCTGCTGGGTGTTGGTTGGCAGCCAAACAAGGGATGGGGGGAGCCGGCGGCCAAACAAGGGAGGGGGGGCCGGCGGACAACTGAGCAAGGGGGGTGGCTGGGTGTTGGTTGGCTGCCAAGCAAGGGAGGGGGGAACTGGAGGCCAAGCAAGCAAGAGGGGGGTGGGGCCGGCGTGCCAAGTGAGATGGGAGGGGGGAGAGGGGAGGTTTTTGTGAGTGAGTGGGAACAAGTGAGAGGGGGTGAGAGTGAGGGGAAAGTAGAATGAGGAGGAGGGAGGGGGGAGCTTACCCGGGGGGTGGGAGGGCCTGAAAGGGGATGGAGGTGGATGAATCAACCTAAGAGCATTGGATGATAAGGAGGATGAGGAAGAGGGGGGGAAGCGTTCCAGGGGAGCCAACCAAAGGAGGAGGGGAGGTGGTGGGTGAGGTGGAGGTGATGGGTGAGGTGGAGGTGATGGGTGAGGTGGAGGTGGTTGGTGAGGAGGAGGAAGGAGTGGACTGACCCTGACCGGTGGTTTGGTGGGGTTAGGTGGGTGGTTTGTCCAGTGGTTTGGTGTGGTGAGGTGGGGGGTTTGGAATTTTTGAGTCTGTTTTGTCTAAGACCACCCCACCAAACAAGAAAAAAAAACACCAACTCAGCCTAGAAATCTTGGGTGAAAAACCAAAACCATTTGTCTAAGTCCACCCCACCAAATGAGAAAAAAAAAAGAAAAAAAAACAAGTGAGTCAGCCAATGAATCTTGGGTGAACAACTTAAACCAAAAAAATTTTGTGAAGCAATTTTTTACCTAATTCATAATCAAACAATACTCATCAAAGTGAGCAAGGGTAAGAGGAGGAATCTGTTCTCTCATAGAAGAAGATGAGGTACAAGATGAGACAGGGATGACTTGAAGCAGATCTGGAATATCATCTTCAAATATTTTGTCCCATTCATCTTTGATGTTGGCCAAAAGATTGTTAAGGATTACAAAAGTGATAATCCAGTTGATGAGGAACTTCATGTCTTTGGGATTTTGAAGCTGGTTTTGCATTTCCCTCAAGCTGGCCCATCTTCCTTTCAGGACTCCTATGGAATGATCAATCTGAGCTTGTGATTGGGCAAGATGATTGTTGAAATCAGTTTTTCCTTGATTGTTTGACAAAACATTCCAGTATGCTGGAACCACATATTTCCCACTAGAATAATCTAAATCTTCCAGAAGTTATTGATTTTGGTCAAAGTAGTTCTCTGGGTTTTGGTCAATCTGCATCAAATTGAACACGTATGAATCATGACAAGAACCTGGAATGCCAGCATGGAGGGATATGAATTTCTTTTTGTTCCAGCAAACAAGTTTTAGTGCCACATAGTATCTAAAAAAACAGACAAAACATATTTGGTCAGTTTTTGATCAAAGGTGTTATAAAAGCAATTGGAAAAGATATAAATCAATTGCCTTTTCTTCTGATCAAAATAGT